>CP092881.1:24014573-24130188 GCA_030710605.1 Cordylochernes scorpioides | reverse complement strand
AACATGTATGAGAAATACACCGTTATATAAACAAATCAAGAATGATTTATGTTTAAAAAAATAAAACTTTCTCAAGTTTCCATAAGTGAGACTGAAATATTTTTCTTTTTATCATCCCTATAGGTAGTGATTTAATGTGAATAATTATATAATAGAACTTTGTCAGAGTTTGAATTTATTCAACATAATTTTTGAAAAATGTGTAGATCCATCATATTTCATATTGTAAAATATCATAATTATATGCAAAAGGCATAAATTTAAGTTTTCAAACACCATATTTCAAATATTTTATTGATGCATTTTTTGTATTTATTTAAAAAATGAATAATTGCTGCCCTCTTATATAATGTTATTTATATATATATTTGTAGAAATAATATATTTTATAAAATAAATTTATTTTGAAAAATATAATTTATGGTCTTGTCTTTATAATTCGTGGAAGAAAAGGATTGCTCGAGAGAAATATTCACATGTAATTCAGATGTCCTGAAAATTGTGTCCATAGTTTTCCTTATTCTTATACTTATGATTCTAAAGAATTTATTAAATTATTTTCTTTGATCATATTAATTTTTAATCATGAGAAGTAATAAATATTTTACTTTTTCTTTGTAGATGAACATTGCTCGTTGCAAATATACATATGTAATTTTATTGTCCTAAAAGCTTAAGTCCATAATTTGATTGAATACTATTTATAAGATTCCACAATTCAATGTAGCATATATAAGCAGAATCGTTCAATATGGTACTAGAGACATAAAAAGCGTTCTGGTGGATTAAATAAGCGAAACCGCTAGGAGAGTTATCCATTGATTAGCCAAACTATCCCAATATTTTCAACGCAGTAAGGACTGAGGATTTTTTTTTTTAATATTTGAAAATAAAATTTTTGCTTAATAATTTTATTTTTTAATAGTAACATAAGCAGATATTTACTTTTCAAATAGTACATAATAAATAAATAAAGCATTATCAAATTTCAAACTGCCAAAAAATAAATGCGTGTTATTCTATTTAAAATGAATGAAATATTAGAGATATAAGAATTAATTGAATTAAGACAAAAGTAGACTCGTTAAGCATGACCTTTTCGAAAATGAATAAAATTTCAAACTATTATATGTATTTGAAAATAGAGCAATCTCCATAAATAAATATTTAATTAAAAAGGCATATTTTGATCCAATATATTTATTTTTTTATTTATTGTTACAAAAGCACGAAGTCCAAAGGACTATTGTGCTGTGCTAGTGTTATATATATATATATATGATTAATTATTTACACGATGGATTAGTATTGTTTTGTAAATTATTGTACAAATAGTTCTAAACTTAACAAAGTTCTCATAAGATAGAGTATATACACAAAGAGAAATTGGTAATGTTTCAAAGTATCTACATACAATTTGATTAGTCAGAGGGCAAGATAAAAGAAGATGCTCTGGTGATTCAACATCTAAGCGGCATTCACATGTTGGATCATTGATAGCATTCAGTTTGAATAAGAAACTTAAGAAGGGTCCTTTGCCAGTTAAGAATAAAGTAGTGAATTTATCAGAAGAAATGAAATTTGGGACAGCAATTGGAAAGAATTTCTTGAACAGTTCATTAGATTGAGAAAGATAAAACTTAAATTTTAGATCCAGATATAGTTTGTTTAATTCTTTTTGAAGGGGTTTTTTGAGTGTTCGATCTGTGAGAGAATTTGTCATATTATACTTTGTTTGTAATAATTCAAGATAATCGGACAGTAAAGGGGTTTTCGCTAGTATATGTGTGATGTAAGAAGATGAAGTCCTATAAGCATGAATGCATCTAATAAGAATTTGATATTGTATAGAATTCAACTTGGATCTTTTTGCTGCAGTGATAAAAGGAAACCAAATATTTGATGCATAGCTTATTGTAGAGCGTATCATAGCTTTATATAAGATCAATCTACGTCGAGTATCAATGCCCCAAGTACGTGCACATAATGAGAATAATATATTCTTAAGTTTCGTAGCTTTCATAATTATATTGTCAACATGTGTTCCAAAATTAATCTTATTCCTTTGTCTATGATTTTTAAAAATAACTCCCAAAATTTTAACAGTTTCTGATGGTTGAATTATTTTTCCATCAAAATTAATGGGCAATTTTTCATAGTTATGTAGATAGAGTATACCTGTTTTGTTTGGACTTAGTGAAAGTTTTACCTTTTCACACCATGCTTTGATTTTTATTAAACATTTGGTAATATTAAACTGAAGATCATAGATGTTTGAACTCCATACCACAAATGTCACATCGTCCGCGAAAGCAATTACTCTAGCAAAACTTTCGTTAAAAGATAAGTTGAAATCATTAAGTAATATATTCCAAAGAATAGGAGAAATAATACCACCCTGGGGACATCCCTTATTTATCTTTTTTATACACTTTACATTATTATATTTAAACTCTACACTCCGGTCTTCAAAGTAAGAATTAATTATTTTTATAAGTACCGCTGGAAAATTTGCCTTGTCCAATTGTTGGAGAATTGCCGGATGCCATGCGTTGTCGAAAGCTCCGCTGATGTCCACTGTTACTATTGCCGTATTTTCTGTTTCTCTTTTCAGAAGACTTAATTTAGTTATTTCTTGTAAAGCAGAGATTGTTGATTTTTCTTGTGTAAATCCATGTTGAGCAGGATGCATAACATTATTACTATTAATATGATTTAAAAGTTCAATATGAATTAGACTTTCAAAAGTTTTACCTAAATTAGAAGACAAGCTTATAGGGCGGTAGGCTTTCGGATCTTTATAATTTTCTTTATTAGGTTTTTTTATAATCATTACTGCTGACTTTCTCCAGGCCTCCGGATAATAATTAAGTCCCATACAAGCATTGAACAATTTTGTTAACACAGGAGATATATGATGAACTGCCGTTTTGATCATCTGATTGCTTATATGATCTATTCCTGGAGCCTTGCCATTTTTAAGTTTTTTAATTATTGAACAGATTTGAATATTATCAAAATAAATGATTTTATCATTAGAAAAAGTATAACTCTTGTCTCTGATTAATTTATGATAGTTTGTGTCAGAAGATTGACAGTCATTCGGAAATAGAGAAGATAAAAGATTTTTCATTTCTGATTCGAGCACATCTTGATGTTATTTAATTATTATAAGTATAATATTTTCGGCATGTAATTGCAATACAGATTGTTTTCACTATTTTCTCAAATACCACACGAACTTTTTGTATGGTTTTTATTAAATAGAATATGATGTTAGATGAAGACTGAAAAACATTTTGAACAAACTTTGTTTTAAACAACTGATAGATTTAATTTACAATTCACTTAATAGAAAACTATAATCCCTAAATTACATTCTCTAATCGAATTCGATTTGCTTTCAAAGAAAAGGTCATTCCTCTAAGATTTTAAAAGGATTTGACTAACTCAATAAACTCCCAACAAAACTAAATTTTTGAAATTTAATTTTCTCATCTTAACATACATTTTTCAAAACATATAAATTGTATTTACATAATTGTTCTTTTTTGAAAGTTTCTCTTATATAGTTCTGTTGCTTCTCACTCACGATTTAAGACAGATATGGGATAGAGTAACCAAAATCATAAATTCTATTCATCGTTAAATTCTGTAATTTTAACGTAGTAAATGGTATCCTTATTATAATATAAACATCGTCTCCAATTTTCATGATCTCATTCCAAGCTATGAGGTGCCGAAATAAAACTTTATTAATGATATATATACATTCGGAATATAGAAAAATACATACTTAAATATTCAGATAATGAAAAGTAATATATCTGATATATATGTTATATTAAAATATTATTTTATATATAATTATATTTCATCGATTCAAATACTCTGCTAAATCAACCGCCAGAGGTCACGCTTCCCCTGTACAAACTCATTGTTGTTGTTTCCCGATGGCCGGTTCAAACCTTTTGTACATTATGTAAATAAGTTTTTCATTTTTTTTATTCTAACGCCTTAATCCAGGCAGTACCTTTATTAAATCATGTTTCTTTTTATATTCCATATGTCAATTAAAGCAATCTCTGATCTAAAACTATTTTTATTATTATACTTTCAAGATTTTAACCACGACTGCATTACCATAACATAATCCTCAAGATAATCAAATATCAATAGAAATTCTCTTTGCTTTTTTATAACATATATATGTCTTTTTATTATATATATATATATATACATGCTTATTTACATGAATATATCTTTACATAGGCAAGATTTTAGTTATAATATACAATGAGATTTGTAAATGAATATATACCCCTATATATACACTATGATTTATTATTTTAAAAACAACTAAATTCAAACATATATTCATTAATTAAAAAGGCATATATTGGATCAAATATCATTTATTTTACCAATATTTCAGTTGGCTGAACGCCAACCTTTATCAAGGTGTTATAACATATTTAATGTGTGTCAACAACAAACTCAGCGCCACATAACTTCAACAGAATTAAGTTTTTAAAATATTTTGGTATATTCAATGGGGAGAAAATTTTTAATATATATATATATTTATAATATGGATATATATATATAACAAAATATTTTTAAAACCTAATTCTGTTGACGTTATGTGGCGCTGAGTTTGTTGTTGATACACATTAAATATGTTATAACAGCTTGATAAAGGTTGGTGTTCAGCCAACTGAAATATTGGTAAAATTAATGATATTTTGATCCAATATATGCCTTTTTAATTAAAGATTTATTCATTGATTGCTCTATTTTCAAATTATATATTCTCTCATATTCAAAACAAATACTAACATAAATCGAAATATCTTTTTTTATTCCTGAATATGAAGAGTTTAAAAAATAATGTGAGGAATTGTTGATCGGTTAAATTTTCGGTTTTAAATCCATTTGTAATCTTAATACTGTAGTATCGTTTTCAAATGGATTTTATACTAGAATTACATTTAGACTTCGAACTAGACATTTGTAATTTCAAATGCAATTCGATTTTAAATTCATCAGAGACATTTGAATCGAGAAATAAATATCTCTCTTTAATATATATAGTGTATGATATTTAAATTTACCAAATAATTCATTTTTATTTACTCTTTCTTTTAGAATACACATTAAATACAATTCTATAGCAATTATTTTATCCTTAGTATTGTAAAATGTAATATTTTATAACATATATAAGTTTAAGAAAATGGCATCTCCTTATCGTGAAACTGAAAGTTGCTGATGGCTTGCGCCATCTATCGGAATAAATATCAACTATTCTTGTTGATTTTTAATTATTACAGAATTGGCCAAATACCCCTTCTTGATTAAACAAGAAAAGCTAACCACGGACGCGTTTCGGGCTGTTGGCCCTCATCAGCGTGGTGCAAGCTGTACCTCAACGACCAAAAGGAAAAGGGCATTAAGGCATCCTGAAAAATCATGAAACGGGTAGTTGAGGCCAGAATTAATATATAAGTTTATCTAAAAAGACAAAGGTCGCGCCTCTCCAGTCAAAATAGATGTCAAAGTTAGCGCTATCTATTGACCGTTGCCGCAAACTAGCGGCCTCGGGTAACTAGCTAGTTAGCGGCGACGGTCAATAGATGACGTCTAGCTTTAACGTCTCTTTTGACGGGAGAGGCGACCTTTGTCTTTTTAGATCAATATCCTTCCGGCAAGAATTCCATCTATATAAGTTTTATATGTGAAAAAACATTAAAATATATATAAAGGGTCAGGTGTTGATATTAAAAACGAAAAACAAAAAGGCATATCCTGACCAGGCTCACATGAGCATTTCTAGATAGCAGAGCGCCATCTAGTGGAACAAAAATAAACTAAACGTTTATTTAAATTATTAAATATTCGTTAAATAAACGTTTAGTTTATTTTTGTTCCACTAGATGGTGCTCTGCCATCTAGAAGTGCTCATGTGAACCTGGTCAGGATATGCCTTTTTGTTTTTAATAAGTTTATATGTAAAAATACACCTCTTACATCTCTAATAGGCATTTATTAAATGAGTAAAAACAATGCAATCTGTTCATCTTATTACACCAGGAATCGCATATTCCGATTGATAAATAAACTGCGCAACACCAGTTTTGGTATTCTATATACAGTTACGAGCGTCATGCGTTCTTAATTCTTCATCTCTTAATCATTTTTCATCTCTGTCTCCGTTTGCTTTTTTTTTTTTTTTTGGAATGGCGCCCTCCTATTTGTTGGCTACGATAACGCCACCTTTGCCCCCCCCCCCCCACTCGCTATTTCGTCTTTGTAACTATTGTGTTGGAGCGGGTCGCTCCCTAAATAAATGCATATATTAGATAATAACCAAATGGAATCCTCTCTTTCTTTTTCCCAGTAAGAGACGCCTACGGAAGCCAACAGTACATAGACAGATAAAGCACATAGGCTATAGTTATTAACTAACATATGCATTTATTTAAGGCGCCAATTTATAATTGTAACAAATAGTATTTGAATCAAAACATTCAATCGGGTAAAACACGGGCGTTGCCCGGGACATTCGGCTAGTATTAAAATAAAATCCAAACTTGTAAACAATGTTTTTTGGACTATGGCTTTTATCTCAGAACATGGGCGTCTACGATTTGGTAACATACTAAGGGTGGGGTTATGAAATCAGCCGATTGTGCCAAGATGGTGAAATGTTTGGATCGATAGTAAGCCAGAATTTCTTTAGAATTAGCCAGTTGTGGCGTAGTCGTTTATCTTAATCTTGCGTTTTGTAAAGGAAATATTTAACGGAGAATATTTTCGATGCATTCACAAAATAATTTTTTATTTAATTACACAGCGATGGTTAACAAGAGCTGCTGTCGTTGGTCGACTATCTATGGAGTGACAGTTAGACTTTGCCCCCCAATTAAATAGTTTTAAAAAAGAGAGGTGACTTTACCTGATAAGAATATCATTCCCCCGCACATTTATGATGTATAAGTTTATACCAGATTAGAAAATATTTTGTGAGAATTTTTTCCATATTAAAAAAATGACTACAACCTCCGCCAATAGATGGCGCTTTCGCCTGTTTCCATCTGAAACTGGTGTGGGAATCGCCGACTGCTGTGATCCTGTTTCCCTGGGGAAAATGTATGTAAATAGATGTTCATATTGGCCCCAGGAGGTGGCATAATGTAAATACCTGTTGTTTATTATTCAGGTTATATGTAATGTTTAGTAGTAAATGACAATAAAGAGTGGTGTTTGAAGTATCCGTGCCGCCTGCTGTTTGTTGTTCCTCTCGCCATCGCCAAATTGCTGCTGCTACTCTTGTAAGTCTCTCGTGTCCCTCCACCAGTAGTAAGGCCGAGAGATACTGCCAGAGGAAGGGAGTTCCACTTTAGTGGTGGTTCTCGGACGTCCTTGGGTGCTCTGCAGGGTACAGCTGCAGAGGGAGGGCAACAGGAACCAGGGTAGGTGATCCACGACGGAGGAAGCGGCCTCGTCGCGAAGAACCTGAGGTTCAAGCTGCGACAATATTGAATATGATTGAAATATATTTTCTCACTATCTTTACAGCGATGTGTGTGTGGAAAAAATTCTGGAGGTCCTGGTTCATCAGTGGTGAACCCTCTCAGCGGTTTCCCCAGTTTAATCTATTTAACCGCTATAATAGAGAATTTGGCTGTTCTGGCTATTTATCTATCATAATTCTATCTAATGATAAAAGGTTTCACTTTTATGTATTTATTTCGTACATATAGAAATAATGTTCTACTTATCTGGGCAGTGAAATATTACATAATCTCTCTATATATTTATTCTTTAATCTTTTCAGTTTTCTAATTATAAAAAATATATAAACCACTATATAATGTACAATTACATATATTAAGCTTCAATCAATTCGTCAATAGGGAAAAAGTTATATATTTATCTTAGAGGAGATCTAAACCGTTTCTCCATGAAACATTTCTCTCTAAAAAATGTAATAATCAGAAATCAGGGGTTGATCCCCGACCATAAGAGTTCATTCACCCTGCTGTGACATCCGGACATCGGACAAAATCCCCATAAAATTTTATAAGCAGCTCCAGATAACGTAGCACAGGGATTTAGAAGAAACTTAATTGGATTTTGTGTGTGAGAGAGATAAAAGTTCGATGGTTTTATTTCGGTGCTTGATTTTAATCCGTACAACGTTAGTCCAGAATTGAGATATATTGAACACACATTAGAGACACTATACTCGCAATATACATTTATAGATACTTAGATAGATATCAAATGGATTGAATATATTTGTTGTTAGTATCCACTTCTAAATCTATGTACATTCGTTTATATTATTATTTTTAATTTTTAATTAATAAATATATATATGAAAAAAAAAATAATAGAAAAATAAAAGATAAGTGGGTCAGGTCAGGCGCTCTGCCATCTGAAAAGCACTTGTGCTCGTGGTCAGGAGATGCCTTCTTTATTTTTAAATAATATATATAAAAATATATATATATTTAGAAAAGAGATTTTCTGCTTGAATTTAGATTATATTGAGGATTATGCTATGGAGTTATTTGCTGGTTCTTTTTAGTACTAAATGGTATTGGTGATGCAGTCGTGGCAAGAATCTTGAAAATAAAATAATAAAAATAGTAAAGATTAGAAATTGCTTTAATTAAGCTTATGAGAGAGATATATAAAAACATAATTTGATAAAAGTACTGCCTGGCTTAAGGCGTAAGAATAAAAAAGAAAAGCTTATTTACATAATGTACAAAGGTTGCCATTGGGATAAAACAACAACGAGTTTTTATAGGGGAAGAGTGACCTCTGGCGGTCGATTTAACAGAGTATTTGAATCGATGAAATATAATGTTAAATAAAATAATACTTTAATATAACATAATTTTAAATAAAATATTTTATTATAATATATATATACTAGGCGAATGACCCGGCTTCGCCCGAGAAATCCCTTGGGTGCAATTTCCTTCATACTAAAAGTATATCAATAATTAATATTAGAAGTGCCATAGAATAGCAATACAGAAGTAACACATAAACTACAGGAAAAAGTGTGTGTGATGGCAAAAATTGTATTATATTAGTGTTTAGGTATTTTATTTAATTAATATAGTTGATATAATAATATATATTTATATTATATATAATATAAATGAGTTTTAAAAATTGTAAAAAAAAATGCATCGGCCGGGAATCCGATAGATGGCGCAAGCCATCAGCAACTTTCAGTTGCACGATAAGGAGATGCCTTTTTCTTAATAATATTATACACGTGTATGATATATATTTTTTAATTAAACAATTTTTATTGTACTTACTTAATTTTAAAAAAGAATCATATGCGTCTATTTTTATAATATATATAATAATATATAGTTTCGAACTTTCATAACAGATGGCGCTCTAATGCATCATAAAAATGAATTAGGAATATAATTTTAAGGAATGAATTGAAATATATGATTTAAGAAAAACCTTTTAACATCATAAATAGAAGCCATTGTTGCCAATGAAGCGATATAATATGAATATAATTTTGATGAAATTCTTCACTCAAATGAACAAATTATTCCCAAGATTCTGAATTATAAAAAGAATGAAAGTTTTCTAATTTATTGATATTCTTTGTAATGAAATCTTAAAACTTAATGAATCAGAATTGATGACCTCACAAGAAATATATTTTGATTTCTTTTAAAAGAGAATTTTATTAAAGAAATAAAATCAATATCAAATTGATTTTCTCTCTCTGAATAACGTTCTTACTCAAGGATATCATTAAAACTTTCACAAGAGTATTGCCATTGGCGAAAACACCAAATCAACGAGACCAAGTTCTGAAAGTAAGATTTTGACATTGAAATATATTTTCATAGAGAAATTATTTCCAGAATTATTAAAAGAAAATGGTCTAACTAATCGACTAATGATATTTAAGAAAATGATTATTAGACATATTTCAAATATTAATATCAAAAAAGGTATATCCTGATTACGTTCACATGAACTTTCTGATGGCAGAGCGCCATTTGGTGGAACAGAAATCAACTAAACATTGATTTAACCTTTTACCTGATATTTTAAATTACTTTTTTCACATATCAAATATTATATTTTACTTCACAGTGTGTGTCAAATATATATTCTCTCCATACCTTTAGAGAGAACTTCATTCCACTTTCATAAAACATTTTAAACCCTAAGGCTCGGAAGAATCTATAAATATGATAATATGATTTCTCTTAGAATATTATTCTCATATCATGATCATTCAAGAAATGAATTTATCGAAATGTCAATTATGATCAACATGTTCCTATTCGATTCTTTAGTACCAATTTGGTGATGATTGTAAAAATTCAAAATGATAAAATTTTCACGCATATTTGTTTCTTTTAAAAAATTAAACAATTTCCCACTTCAATGTTAAAATATTTTAATAGCCTTATTCTTCAGTGGTGAACCAAACCAGTAGTGTTTCTAACTTAATCTACTATATAAAATATTATATTTGACTTGTTTGTCGCCACTGAAGAATAAATATTGATGAAATACTTAATGACCTTATTCACACAATTGAGAAGACACAATGGTTATTTATTGCAATCTAATTATAAAACTATTTTAGAGGCGTAATATTCTTTTTAAAATAAAACTATTTCTACTGTCCTTACTGCGATGGAAAAATTAAAGGGAGGGCCTGGCTTTAATTTTTCCATCGCAGTAAGGACAGTAGAAATAGTTTTATTTTAAAAAGAATATTACGCCTCTAAAATAGTTTTATAATTAGATAACAGATGGCGCTCTAGTACATCGTAACATTAATTGCAATATTTAAAATTAATGAAATTTAGCACAAATGTGATATAGTACTGGGATAAGGTGGTTTAATTAAGAAAAAAGCATCTTCTTATCGCGCAGCGTAATGTATGTGGCGTAATCGTGAAAATATTAAATTAAAATTTGATTAAGAGAACACTGTTCTAAAGCATGATAACTTTAAGGGATTATAAGTAAAGATGTCCATATATGCGGCATGTGGGATGCGCACATATTCATATTAGATTTACTTTATTTATCCGTTTATCATTACTCTTCACAATTCATCCTTTCATACTCTTACCCTAAGGTTTAGAAATAATCGTTATTTCTCCTTAAAATAAATTTTGATTTTTCTTTCAAAAGAAACACATGCGGGATAATTTTCAAATGCCGTTTTAAAATCATAAGCCGCATTATATTTAATTATATATTAAAAATAATGAAGGCATATCCTAACCAAAAGCACATGTGCTTTTTAGATGGCAGAGCGCCATCTAGTGGAGCAAAAATAAACTAAACGTTTATTTAACTTTCTCCGTGATATTTGGCCAACTCAATTTCTTGATAAATCAAGAAAAGCCATCCCAATTGGGTTGGCCAAATATTACGGAGCAAGTTAAATAAACGTTTAGTTGATTTCTGTTCCACTAGATGGCGCTCTGCCATCTAAAAAGCACATGTGCTAGTGGTCAGGAGATGCCTTCATTATTTTTAATATAAACACCTGACCTTTTTATTTTTTATTTTTTCTCTTGTCTTCTGACGCTGAAGTTTTCACATATGAATAATTCCAGAGTTTTAATCTTGTATAAAAATAAGTCCCAATTTGAATTTATCAAGTTATCACTGCTACATTGATGCAATTTCTCAATATTTCATTTTAAATTCATGTCAACTGGAAGATATAGAAATTGATGTGAGTTTCTTTGTACGTATTCTTTAGAATATATTTCGAAGTATTGTTTGTCTTAGTTATTTTTTACTTATACCGAGTACAAATGGTACAGGCCATGATAATCATGGTGGATATTTAGTGACTGATTTTACTGTAAGTGCATCACATGTCTACACAGGTAGAGAGCAGTTCGAATTTTACATTTGCAAATGTGCTGGGGCCTCATTTTGTTACTCACACTAACTGGTAAAGTTTGACTTTTGCAATAAAAGGGGATATTGAAGCAAATTTATTTTCATAAAAAAAGTGTCCAATGCAGGATTCGATCTCGAAAATCTACATTTTTATTAATCATTTTTCCTTCAATCCTCTTTTCAGTGATAGTAAATACCATTGATTAATGAAATATTACAGGATTTATTTATTTCAACACACAAAACCACGATATCCCGGCTAGGGATAATTGCGTTGATTTACATTTTTTAAACAGAAACAGTTATAAACATATTATACAAGAAAAAGTAATAAAAATAAAAAGAGAAACAATAATATATATTAGGAACCTGAACCTTTCAGGTTTGAAAGATAATCAAAAATATATATACAAAAATATTTAAATCTGTGATAATTTCCTCTACTATTAACAAATTGATTAGATCTACAACTTTATTTATTATCTGTTGTCTAGCGGTGAAGAAGAGTGGGCATTCTAGCAGTAGGTGTCTCGAGTCCTGGAATTCGTTGCCACAGGATATTTTTAATAATAGTATGATTTATCTTTATATATATTTTGCCATTCCATACAATTCTTCATGGGCCACAAAAAATGTCATTAAACTTAAAACGTGTTTCTTAGTGTGAATAAAAATTAGTAGTCCCCCCCACCCCATTATAAAGAACAACAATTACTAAATTTTCAAATATGTTTTAATAAATTTTGTTACTAATCAAATATTATAAATAAAGAATAATGCACTTTTGATGAAGTGTAAATTTATCTCAAACCATCAGTAAGAACCATTCAACAAGAGCTCCCCAAGTAACTCTTCATTTTAAAACAGAAAGATATTTGAAACATTAAAAATCAATATAATCCTTTAATATATATTTATAGAGAATATTCACGTATATTCTTCAAATTGAGGGTATCTTTGTAGCAAATTATGGAACTATTTCAAAATGTAATAGATTTGAATATCAGTTTCTCTTTCTACCAATTTGAAAAGTTATATTTCAAGAACTTCCAAGAAAATTGAATATTATTTATTTCAATTTTCTTCTCTGACCTTTAACGACTTTATGTGACATTTCAACATTTAAAACGTGTCAATTTAAATAAGTGTTTGAGAGATGAAGCAAGGTTCTGATTAATTTCAATTAGATGTATTTTTTTGAAGACGTATAAATGGAAGCTATAAAGTTTAAACACGTGTTATAATTGAATCCTCTCTGTTAATTAATATTTTATATTCTTATTTGTGCGTGTGATATTTAATTTACAGTAAGTATTATATATCTAAGTAATAAAATACCGATATTAGATCGATATTATTTATTTTATAATTTAATATTCACAGACGAGGCTATTCGACCATCTTCTAAGGGACTCAATTCTTGTATCCTCATATCCACATGATACAAGTGCATCCTCATAAAAGTTGAATCCTAGAAGATGTGCGAACAGTCTCGTCGAAATATAGATTTGTGATATAAATATTATTGTGTGATTCAAGATATATATGTTATATAAAATATTATTTTATTTAAAATTATATTTCATATATTCAAATATTCTGTTTATATCTACCGCCATAAGTCGGGACTTTCCCTATATAAAATCGATTGTTGTTGTTTCTTGATGGCCGGCTCAAACCTTTTGTAAATTATGTAAATAAGTTTTCCATTTTTTTTTTATTTTTACGCCTTAAGGCATAACTTTCTCAAATTATGTTTTCTATATTCCATAAGCTCAATTAAAGCTATTTCTGATCAACATTATTTTTATTATTATTGCCACGACTGAAGTGTCACATGCTCATGAATTCCGGGATCAAGAAAATGACCAATAATTCCTCTACAAGCAATAATTCTCTCAACAGCAGAAAATCTTTATTTTATAATATATATATATATATATGAAAAATTTAGTACAAATATGATATTGTACTG
Source organism: Cordylochernes scorpioides (assembly GCA_030710605.1). Classification (NCBI taxonomy): domain Eukaryota; kingdom Metazoa; phylum Arthropoda; class Arachnida; order Pseudoscorpiones; family Chernetidae; genus Cordylochernes; species Cordylochernes scorpioides. The sequence continues at coordinate 24,116,273 of CP092881.1, read as the reverse complement.
GGATAAGGTGCATAAAATGCCTTTTTCTTAATATACATGTATTATTACTTTTAGGGGGGAGGTCCATTTAAATTCCGTAATAATAATATATTGGCTGAATACCTAGACTTATTTTTATGACCAGTTATATTATTTTTTAAAATTTTATTAATAATATTTTGGAGTGTATATTATGCGTATATTATCGGTGAATAAAATTCATGACAAGGTGTTGTTTGATATGAAAAGTATATTTATATGAGCATTTGACAGAAATTATATAAAAATAAAAAAGTGTTTAATTTTTGGTATGTACATAAAGGTCACCTCCCCCGTCAAATTACACATTAAAACCATGCGCTATCTATTGATCGTCTCGCAAACAAGTGGACTGGGATCGGTGACAAAGCCACAACACTAGCTTCGGAAAATTTTCAACGCCCATCTGAATACTATGGTATCTGTCTAATAAGCCCACCCTGGACCGAAAAGAAAGGCATTAGCTTTAAACTATGGTCTCTGGGTCAACGCTTTCAATCTCCCAAAGCAGGTGTTGTAGCTTTGTCATCAACCTGAGGCTGTTAGTGTACAGATAAGGTCAATAGATGGCGCAAAATATATATAACTCCTTTATATTTGATATTCAAGATTTCTGATGAATGTTAGATTATTATTTAACTATATGAGATACAATTTTTTTTCATTATATAAAAAGAGAGATTACAAAGAACAAATTAATTCAAAAGAATAAATCAGATACGACAATGCGATAACAATGCAATATTAATGTCTAGAAAAAGCAGTGAATCTACTGGTGTCAGTACGATATCAAAATAACAACACTACTAACAAAACATCATATTCAATTAGCTGAGCTAGACGCTTTATTGTTATCTTATGGTATTATGATATCTGTTATTCTGACATTAGATGACATATGGAGGAAAAGGAATAATATTTGTTGCTACCAATATTGGATCCAATTACTTGAAATTATTCATTTACACGATTGAATTAATATAAGATTCAATATTATATGATTCTAATTTATAATTAAAGTAAACCCTGGTCATTTAATAAATATAAAAATACAGTTAAACCTGTCTATAGCGCCCCTTCTAAATAGCGCCTCACTCTCTATAGCGCCCGATTTTAAATACGTAGTACGATGTGATTTACATTAAAAGTGGCCTGTCTATAGCAGCCCCTCTCTATAGCACCCTATTTTGGTGAGTCCCAAGAAGGGGACGCTATTGACAGGTTTAATTGTATATACACAGTTTCTTTTCAAAATTGAATGGTTAGAATCCTTTGATCACATTCAGAATGAACAACAAGTCTCCAAGAATAAATGTCTTCTTTTCCCAACACATCGAGCTTTCGGGTATAACGGCAAGAATATCAAATATTATTCTTGTAGAAGGATCGTTATATCCGAAAGCTCGATGTGTTAGTAATAAAAGAAGACATTTTACTTGAAGACTTGTTTTTGATTCTGTCAGCTTCTTTTTATTCAGAAATTGATAGGCAAGCTTTCACACGATCGCTCTTAATCAGGCACTGGCTCCGAAAAGACGTGTAACACACATATAATAGAGATTCAAAATAAAAATAAATAAATTTAAAAAATCAGAAACAAATACAAATAGTTTTCAGTTGTAGAATTTTATGGAAACTGTTTCTATGGGTTGGGCATTATCTTTGTTGAATATGCTGGAACTGTTAAGATAGATCAATTCTTCTGTTTATACTGTTAATGTCTTTGGAAATTTAAGATTCTCTAGAATGAGTCTATTGTATTTGGAGAATAAGTTATGGAAATGGCTTGTGACATCTACAGAGCAGATTATCCACACTCCAATACCTGTCTCCCTATCCCTCTACAACTGAAAAATATTTGTATTTAATTTTGGATTTTTAAATATATTTCTTCGAATCTCTATTTTATATGTATGTTGCACACCTTTGCAGAGCCAGTGGCCTGATAAAACGCGACCGCGTGAAAGCTTGCCTCACAATTTCAGAATAAAAATCAACTCTGCAAATCTTTTTTTGTATTTTTTTTCAATTATAATATTATATTTTTCAAGTACTAACTTTATACTATTTATTTAATTTTAAATCGTATTTTATTAACGTTTTAATGAAAAATATTTTCTCCCGTAGTAGGAATTTCTTGCCTGAAAGCTTGAGAAATTTGTAAATAGAAATATATAAAAAAAGAAACTTTTCCTTGTAGGCCTAATATTATAATTTTAACATTGATTCATGGGAATATTTTATCGAATTTATACAATATTTAGCCAAATTTATTTTTAATCAATAATGATTGAAAAGGGAGAAGGTGTTAAGTGTGAATATTTTTCTGAATTACATTTAATATTAATATATAAAGAGAACTATACACTACACACTGATCCTATTTCTTTAGAATAAAATTTAATGAATTCATTTTATCTCTTCACCATTATTTAAAAGTATAAAATGAAAATGGAATAGAGTTAAACCTGTCTATAGCGCCCCCTCTTGGGACTCACTAAAATAGGGTGCTTAAGAGAGGGGGTGCTATAGACAGCTCTTTTAATGTAAATCGCATCGTACTACGTATTTAAAATCGGGCGCTATAGAGAGGGAGGCGCTATTTAGAGGGGGCGCTATAGACAGGTTTAATTGTATATTCCAAAAGAGAACAAAAAAGAAATTTGAAATTGAGTTTTCTTTTAAATATATATTGCTAATCATATTATATATAAATTGTTCTATTTTTACATAAGCAATCTGTCAGAATCAACAAAAAGCCTCCAAGAATATGTGTCATAAGGAAGACACTTATCCTTGGCGGCTTTTTGTTGATTCTGATTGTGATTAAAAGATTCTAATCATTTAATAGGCAATCTGTGTTCAACAAATTTTCTTGATTTCCGTATTATCTATCTTATAATATACAATATATTTGTATTTAAGAGATTATAAAAATTAAATATTCTAATTGTTGATATACACATAGAGTTAAACCTGTCTATACGCCCCCCTCTAAATAGCGCCTTTCTCTCTATAGCGCACGATTTTAAACATTAAAATGTAAACATTTTACATTAAAAGTGATCTGTCTATAATACCCCCTCTCTATAGCACCTTATTTTGGCGAGTCCCAAAAGGGGGCGCTATAGACAGGTTTAACTGTATATCATTGGAATCAATTCATACTTAATTTTTATTATTTCTATTTAATAAGTGTTGATTAATTTTGAATTAAGATATTTCTAAGCACTCTGGCATGATAAAAATAATTGCATTATCTATATATAATTATTTGAAAACTTTATAGATAATATTATCATATATATGAAAATAAATCAATTCAACAATATTAGATAGAAAGAAGCCTAAATGATCAACTAAATATTGTTAATGGATGAGTTCCATCAATCGGGAAGAATATAAAGTGTATGTTTTTTTTAGTTGGTAGAAAAACCTATTGATAAATCACCATAAAAACCTAAACGCTTTCTATTTTATTAAAATTCTTTATCATCTTCAGCCACACATCTTTTTAAAAATTATTTTGTTGAATCTATTGCAATAAAGTTAAAGAATATTTTAAAAATATACACTATAAATATTTTGAAATATTTGAAACTATTATAGACGCGTATGATTCTTTTGGAAATTAAACAATTTCTACTGTCCTTACTGCAAAAGAAACATACACGTCTATAATACTCGTAGTTTCGAATATTCATAACAGATGGCGCGCTGATTAATCATAATATTAAAAGAATATATTATATTTTGAAATAAATATATATTCAGTTTTCTTGTTTTATTATTTTACTTGAAATATTAATATATGGTTCGTCTTTTTTTATTCTTTGCGGAATAAATGGTTTGCGTCTATGGAAAGGAGAAGATATTAAAATGAGAGCCATTTGTTTTGAATAACAAATTTTATTCTCACATCAAGATATATTAACTCATTTTCATATAAAAGAGGTGATATCGATTTAATATTTTCATATATATTATAATATTGCATTTAAATCACTTCACGAGGAATGCAAATACCTATTTATCTGTGAGTTTTAGAAAAAGTGCATTTTTATTAATAATATATGTCTATTTCGCAAGACAAGTTTATGAAAACACTATGATTATTTTGAGTAAAAAACCTGGATCTGTAAGGGAAAAAAATGTTTTCTCGAAATATTTCGAGAGATTGCTCCCTCTTTATCAATTTATTGCACAGTCATCACACATTAATGAAGAGTAAGCAATCTCTCGAAATATTTTGAGAAAAAAATCTTTTTTTTTTCTTTACAGATCCAAATATGCCCTTTTATATTAACTATGAGTATTAACAACTGAAAAGCTTGTCCTTACCAATAGTTTTCATTTTTCGATTGGTACATTCAGTAGAATTATATCAAATAAATAAAATACTCCGATCATAACTATTAATATAAAGTTTTATGTTGGAATATTAATATTTATAGATAATAAAAAAGCATATACTGATTTGAATAAATAGATATTTATTTGCTAATATCTCGGTTGACTAATCACCAACCTTTGTCAAGACATTACAGCGTATTATTTTGTATAAACAACCTCAGCACCAAATAACATCTTTAGATTACAATTAAAATATTCTATAATTAATTGCAAAGATTCAAACACAATATATCAATTTGGATAATTACAATAAGTTTCTTCATTAACTTCTTACTAAAACGTACTACAATTATTTTAACAGTTAAAATAGTTTTGTTAATATATAATATACATGAGAGTTGTGGGGGAATTTATGCATGTAAAATATTACGAGTATTATACAAACTACTAACAAAAAATACTTCGGCCAGTATATCTTTTTTATTCTCTCGACGTTTCGACAAAAATCTTTTGTCCTCGTCAGGAACGAACCAAAATTAAAACATTTGGAAAAACGTTAAAAAAAATTTGAACATTTAACGCTTTTTAAAATAAAACAATTTCTACTGTCCTTACTGCGATGGAAAAATTAAAGGGAGGGCCTGGCTCATCAGTGGTGAACCCTCCCAGCGGTTTCGCCAGTTTAAACTGGCGAAACCGCTGGGAGGGTTCACCACTGATGAGCCAGGCCCTCCCTTTAATTTTTCCTTCGCAGTAAGGACAGTAGAAATTGTTTTATTTTAAAAAGAATATTACGCCTCTAAAATAGTTTTATAATTTGATAACAGATGGCGCTCTAGTACATTTAACGCTTTGCCAAATGTTTTAATTTTGGTTCGCTCCTGACGAGGACAAAAAAAGATTTTTGTCTAAACGTTGAGATAATAAAAAAGATATACTAGCCGAAGTATTTTCAATTTTAAAGAACTATGAATACAGGCCAGGCAGCCTCTATCTTAACAATACTAACAAATAAGTTGAATTTTATATAATATGATATTTTTATGATGTGTAGATAATAAAAGAGAAATTAATGTCTATTCTATATTAATATTCATGTTTTTCTTCCATACGCATGAAAATATAACTGTGGATACTCAATAGAATAATATTTCAATGAAAATATCGGTGTTTTGTTATAGATAAGGTACAAAGAAACAAACCTTCCTTTTTTTCAGCATGTTGGTAAAAAGGTTACCCGATTTTTTTTACAAGATTACTATATTTTTGTGGTGATATAATCTGGTGTAAGATTGGGTGGAGTCTTCACCAGATAAATCATCTCTCTGACAGATTCTATTGATTATCTAAAATCACCTTCAAGCAGGATGTTAGGAACCCGAAGACAGTAAAATTTAACCTGAATTCCTATATACATGTTGATTATTTTATATTTTTAAAAGTAATTATAGAAATTAGTAAATAATATATTAACACAATTCGTATTTCCTTTTATTTGAAAAAGCAACATTGAGAAAAGACGCTCTTCTTCGAGCTTATCAAAGCTATGAAAAAAAATTAGAAATATTCGTAAAATGCAATTATGGCAGGTGAACCATTGATTTTTATTAAAAATTAAGACTTCCTCTTGTATAGGTTTGATAAGCTCGTGGAAAAGCGTCTTTGTTCTATATCTCACCTTTTCAAAATAAAAATATATATATATATATTTATTATTAATTCTCTACTAATTTCTAAAATATTGATTTTTTTCAGATTTTTTATTGGTTGTGTTGTGACTTATTCCTTCATTCTATATTTGAGTACTTTGCGCAAAAATGGTGAACAGAAGGTATTGTTTGTGAAGGTATTGTTATAATGTATTTAATAATACAATGTGTGTGTATAAACTCTCTTGATGAGTATATATAAGGTTATCCCAAAAGTTCGTGCTTTTTTATTACTTGACGAATAATATTATTACGGCGAATACATAATACAATTACTTTTTTTTTTTTTAATACATAAAACAAAAATATAATACAAAATGGCGAATAATAGTCACGTTTGAGAATTTTATAATTAATTATTTCTTTTTTTTTTCAATGAATTTTGTATATTAATTTAAAATGTCATTTTTTGTTATCATCATCTCATACAATGTATTTTTTTATAAACAAACAATAATAAATAACGACAACAATGTAATTTGCATCTACATTATTATAAAACAACAACAAATTAAATTAACAATGTAAAAATATATTTTAACATCACAACATTTTAACATTTAACACAAAACCGTTACAATGTTATTGCTAAAAATATTGTATCTCAATTTTTTGCAAGTGTTTACGAACCTTTGGGACAACCTTGTATTTCTAAAGATTTTTAGATTTTCTAATAAAATTTTATTAAAGGTTCAAATGATAACTATATAAAATTTTCAAAAGAATATAAAATAGATTTCATTTATAAAATAATAATAAAACGCGGAAATGTAATCAATATAGAAGAGATACAGTAAATATAATAAAATGAATAATGTATTTAATAGGAAGGATTTCGCCATGTCTGCTTGTTATATCTAGAGCCTACAAGAATTGTACCCAATATATTTAAAGTTAACATTATCCTCCTTTCTCTAACGTAAACAATTTCATTTCACTTTCTCTTCTATTGATTTTTAGATTCTATTACTTCCGTAAATATTTAGAAACTTCTGTATTGTACGGGAAGATACATTCTCTCAAGTAAATCCTACCAAAAGTTTGTATAAGTTTATTTTTTGTTTTTCTGAATAAGAAAACTATTTTATATATTTCAGTTTTCTCTATTTTTAACTAAAATTTAATTTATAAGAGTTCCTTTTAAGGTAATTACTACTATTGTTCCATTTGAAAACAATTTAATTATTATACAAGTATGTTTGTGTAATATATTGGAATTAGTTATTCCTAGCAAATATATTTGATAATATTATAACAAAAGGACTACTTCTTCAAATAAAAGACACTTCGGCCATTAATTATTTTTAAAAAAATTTACTGGTCGAAGTGTCTTTTATTTGAAGAACTATGAATGCCGGCCAGGCAGCCTCTATCTTTACGAAAAAGACTACTAATACGAATTTTTATAATCAAGTTGAATAACGAAGGATTTTTAGAGAAATATGGAGCCTGCCTTTTGATCACAAATATGAAACTAATTATAAAAAACAATCCATAGTTGAAGGTAAAATGTGAATTGACGCAATTATATTATTAGTGGGAATATCCCGTTTTGTGTGTTGAAAAAAAATTATTGAAATATTTTTGATAGAAATGCATAAAAAAGGGAATATCACTTGTACAATTTTATTGCTCTGCCTAACCAAAATTCTAATAATTGCTAAAATGTATTTGATTTTATAACACTTATTCTCTTCATATATTATATCAGAAAAAATAATTTCCTAAATATTGAGAAATTTTCCACCAGTTTTATGATTAACATGAATATACTGGGTTTTAATAGTACACATTAATCGTGTTAATATTCAAAATATGTTATGTATGGGAATATAATGGTGGTAAATATATCAATGATATTGTCGCGGAGATAAATAAAGCGAGGGAAAATTTGGGAATAATTATTTCATTATAAGGGGTATTTATATTCTAGTTCTCCAATAAAATTATTTACAAAAGGTATTTATAGGGAGAGAGAGGGTCAGATAATCATACAACTTACCCCAAGGTAAAGATAATAATAAAGAGCATCGCCAGCCACCAAGGGGTCCCGTTTTCCTTATTTACAGATAAGATTCCGAGAACCCCACACACCTGTGGTCCCCCCCCCCCGGGGTCCAGGGAGATTGACAGGTGTCCCATCTGGATGTAGCTTCTTGACAATATTTTTTGACATAATATATGGGGAACAATTTTTTTTTTTTAATAATAAAACTACATTTTTGAAATTATGGTTTATGTTAAGTAGAACAATGAGATTTTGTGAAGGTGATAATCATTTTTCTCTTCAATATATCATAACATACCTAACCTACCCAATGGAAATTATTCGTGAAATTATATATATTTACACACACACGCACCAACAAAGAAGATAGTGAACTAATAAATTAAATCCGCTGTTTTTTCTTTGTTTTGCTATTGATCTGACAGACTCCACAAAGAAAGCAATTTGTGTAAATATGTGAAATAATTTTAAAATAGAAACCTGTAAATATAGTTAAGGATTTGCATTGTAATTAAGAAAGAGCTTCTCTCGCTGGCGGGCAGTCGCGTGAAACTGCTCTCGCCGGCAGTCGCTTGCTTTTTGTTCTAAACATTCTTTAAAAATAAACGAACGCTAAACAACACTATTCGGTTGTTTTTAATTTTAACTTGGAGGCGTAAAGGGAGGTGACAATACGCTCGCAAATATACAATATGCGTATTTAGATCATTTATCTGTGATTTCTTTCCCAATAAAGGATCGTCAATTGGGAATAAAGAATCTGAACAGAAATAATAACACAGTGTCAGTTTTCCGTTCGCCATTACTCTTCATATTTTTCACCCTTCCATACGTCATCCATTCATATATAGACCATCACTCTTCATATATTCAACCTTTTCATACGTCATCCAAAAGTTAGAAATATTAAATATTTCTCTTTGAAATTAAAAGTGATTTTTTCATAAATAAAAAGAAACTTATGCGGTTAAACTGTTTGTATAGCTTTATAATTATACGCCGCAGTCATTTATAAGTATTATTAGTCAGTTTAAATATTAGTTACGAACGGAGAAATACGTCCAGGATAGCCTAGTGGACATGGCACCTGCCCGGTAAGCAGAAGGTTGTGGGTTCGATTCCCGCTCCTGGACACTTTTATTTTTCCGTTCGCCATTACTCTTCATATTTTTCACCCTTCCATACGTCATCCATTCATATATAGACCATCACTCTTCATATATTCAACCTTTTCATACGTCATCCAAAAGTTAGAAATATTAAATATTTCTCTTTGAAATTAAAAGTGATTTTTTCATAAATAAAAAGAAACTTATGCGGTTAAACTGTTTGTATAGCTTTACAAAGATATTTATTTTTTGAAAAGCCGGCAGATCGGCTAAGAAAAAGAACATATTTCTTAATTCTCATAATTAAAAAATAATAAGATAGCAGAGCAGATAAAATTTAAGATATTTTTGAGAATCTCAAAGTCGACCTCAAGCATTTTCTTTTATATGATAACGAGTACGAAAAGGTTCGCAGAAAAAAGAACTATATCAAATATAAACCGTATATAAGCTTATAAATCAAAGCTCAATTTATTAGATATTTGAACAATAAAATAGCCTTATTTCACACTAAAGAATATAATACCTCTCTGAGAAACCTTTACTGCATCATTGCGAAATAATTAAAATTAAAAAAAACTGCCATCAATTCATAAAATATACATAGAATATATTTCACTACAGGACCTGTAAGAATATCCTTGTTTCAATAAACGAGTAGAGAATGCATTTGAAAATTGGGTGGTTCGCCTAATACCCTTAAATATATCCTTTCCTGTCAATAACGTTTCTATTGACAATAGAAGGAATCGCCGGTAGCATTGTTAGAAGAGACCAGAGGTAAACGTGAGAGTTTTTTTAATACGCATTTACCTCTGGTCTCTCATAACGTTGCTATTCAACCTTTTCCCTTTTGATATATGCAGCGTGATTAAAGTACATATAAAAATATATTTTAATTTTAAAGTCAAATTAGTATATGCTTTATGCATAGAGAATTCGAAATATAGTTATATTTTTAGAACTATAATCCTTCCTGATGATATAACATATATATTGTTACGAGTATTGGCCTGAAAACAGATATATCCTCCGCCAAAAGATGGCGCCTCAGCTTATTTCCAGTCTGGGACTTGAGAGTTTTTAAAATTATGGAAAGTTTTATCCTGGCTATATAAATTCAAACCACATCATATTTATCTGGATCTCCTTTAGCATATCTTTAGAGTGTATGGGTTTTTGAATTTAAAGAGTTATCTATAGGGAAATATATTTTTTTATCATTTTTCTCTAATCCAATATAAAAAAGTCTCCCGAGAAACTGTGTGTATCTAGAGAAAAATTAAGAATTCCATCCTGCCCAATGATGCAGAGCAAACATCTCCCTAGACTCCTGACTAGAATATTGATAGCTCTCAATTGTCCCTAAAGACTTGGCGTCTATTGCTACTGTGAGATAGCAATATAATAAACCGCCGAGATACTTATAAATATACCACTTTTTATATGAAAGTTCCATGTGCCGCACTTTATGGCAAGATCTTCAAATATTTTAATGAAATAATGGCAAGTATAAATATCAGATAAAATTTCGATGTTTCCTATTTATTATCAAATCAGACGTGATATCCTCACAAGGGATACTTGAATCAAGAAACAACACTAAATTCAGATACTATATTACATAAACAATTGAATAATTACATGGTTTGAGAAGAGTATAAAGAATAAAATAAAGGAAAGGACACTAAAATCATGCTTGAATTTATAACCAACAAATGAAACGAACACAAATAAATATAACAAAAATATATATATATTTCTGTGAGGATAATAAAAATACGTAACTGAATTGTGAAACTCTTTTTAAATTATAAATATTTCTAAAATATCTTGACATTTCTCAGTTTTCCAAATATAAATAGAATAAAAAGATAGTGTTGATTTTTCTATGATATTATTTATTATTTAATTTAATTGTTCTGTGATTATGTATATATTGACCGTTGACTGTTTTGTATATAATTGAGTTTTTTAAATAAAGTATGAGTGTGAATAGTATTTTGGTCGTGCCTTTATTCTCTCTTTGGCTGAGGCGTTGGAATCACCATTGGGGTGTCGTTTGGGTAGTTAAAACTTATACAGTCCTCTGAAGAACGGCCTTTTTCTGTTAAGGAAAAAGAAACCTTAACAGATAGTGTGGATGTATTTTTAACATAAATTGTGATCCATAAGGAATTTGAAAGGCTTTAGAAGGGGTACTATGTTTTATACTATATAGTGCAAAATATTTTAAAATAAAATTGACAGTGGCTAATGCCTATTTGATATAATATATGGAGCTCTCTCTAGACATCTTTAAATACATTTCAGACATTCTCGGCAGCAATAGTGGGTTAATATACTGTTACGTCTCACCCAGACCCTGTTCATATTCTTTTTCTAATCAGGATGGCACAAAGATAGCACATGCGAGTTCGTATGGAATGCAGAAAAGGTTTACACTATTATTATGTCGTATTAAACGTGTACAACAAGTGGAGATTGTCTTCAACCTCCCCGTCAAAAGAATTCTTATCGCTGTGGATGTCACTCTTTGTGAAACGTCCCGCTTCACACTGTACACGTCCAGCCTGAGCTACCTTGTAGGCCTCTCCGTTCTCGGGTTCTCCTGGCACCATATTGCAAGGTCATCCACACTCCTCAAGACAACTCCGCTGTCATGCATTCCCTACACAGTAATCCATTTGTACACTATCCAGCCTACAGGCCAACTGCTCTAGCGACTTCTTCACACACGACTCTCAGCGGACTACCCGTCCCTCTTTTTACCTCTGGAATCTGTCAATCGTCGCTTCCTTGAAGGTCCTGTATACTTCCTTATTTACTGGTTTTCTCACATATTTTGGATCTCAACTTGAACGCTTCACCGCCGTTTTTCAAGAAAGTAGTTTGCTGCACTGTTTAGGTATAAACACTATACTAGCCAACCAATAGATATTTTACTGAAATTCGAAAGAAATGAGCTATTTTCGTCGACAGAAAGAGCAATCATGTTGATATGTTTATATCTATGATAGTATATAAGACTGGCGCATATATTTAATTTGTCCATTGGTCAAGGTTTTCATTATACGAAAGCTGTGTATTTTTTCTCTTCAAAATAAATCATGGAATCCTAAAAGTTTAAGGCGCACTAAAAATAATTTAATTCTTGTCTAGGTGATGTCATTGTATAAATACTATATATCTTTGTGAGTGTAATGTGGCTTTAATTCGGAGCCTATTCAGAGTTGATTCTTAATTTCAGAACGATTGTGGGGGTCGGTGGAAGGATCGTCTAAACCATTAGTTTTCGACAGCTACGACCCGGGTTCGATTCTCGCATTGGGCACTTTTTTCTGTTTAAAATAATGCTCCAATGGCCCCCGAGTCTTGCAAAAGTCCAACCCCACCAGCGAGTGCAAGTAACCAAACGGGGCTCTGGCACATTTGTAAGTTCAAAGTCGAACTTTTTTTCACATGTGTAGACATGTGGTGCACTTACAGTAAAAGCAGTCGCTAATTACCCACCACGATTATCATGACCTGTACCACGTGTACTAGGGATAAGCAAAAAAAAAGAACGATTGTTTTTGACCTTATGTGAAACCGAAATTCAAATACTCTACTTTTCTTTCAAATATATCTGTGAGAGTTCAGAAAGGTGAATCGAATTAATACGAAGAACTATTAGAGAATAAAACTATTTTATAGAAAGCTAAAAATATTTTCATTTTGAAAACTCTTTAAGACAAAAAAAGTTTAATCCACCTATAAAAAAAAAAATAAAAAAATATATATAGACTAGATAAAAACCAGAAAATAAATTTATGTTGTAACATTTGTTGAATTTTTGTTTGGCCTCTCTTTCCCATTATAAAAAATATCTTACAACGCGACCACAGTAAATTTATAGATTTTAATATAACATGCTTGTGGGTGTTGTAAAATTTAACATAGAAGATTTTTATTTGGGAAAGATACACTTGCGTCTTAATGTTTTCATTTTTTCATATAGATGACGCGTTATTGTATTATAAAAGTTCTTTATTTAGTAGTTTTCAAATATATTTTAATGGTGGAAACTATTAAGGTTCAAATATTTAAGTATACAAGTATCAGAGTCATCAATCAATTCTTATTTCTGTCACCGTTTGCTTTTGTGAAAGGAATAAATACCCAAATATGGCCATTTCTTATAAGCATCGGTAGTTCAGTGGTAAAATACTCGCCTGCCACGCGGGCGGCCCGGGTTCGATTCCCGGCCGATGCATTTTTTTACAATTTTTAAAAGTCATTTATATATTATACAAGAATGACATCCACGGCGCCAATTTATAATTGAAACGAATAGTATTTGAATAAAAGCATTTATCGGGTAAACCCCGGGCGTTGCCCGGGCCATTCGGCTAGTTAATATTATATTTAAGAATGATTTCTGCTGTTGACTTTGGAATATTATTTTTTAATTATTTTGTTGGATACATGAGTATCATTATGTTATTGTTTGGCAGTCGTGGGAATAATAAAATAGTTTTAATCAGTAATTGCTTTAATTGAACTAAAGGAATATATAAAAAACATAATTTAATAAAAGTAGTGCCTGTTTTAAGGCGATTAGAACAAGGAAAAACAAAAGATAATTTACATAATCACAAAGGTTTTAGCCGGCCATCGGGAAACAACAACAATAGGTTATATAGGGGAAGCGTGACCTCTGGCGGTCGATTTAAGAGAGTATTTGAATCTATGAAATATAATTATAAATAAAATATTATTTTAATATAAAATATATTATGTGAATTTTTTCTATACGAAATGTATTTCTTGCTATAATGTTCAAAGAATTATTTTAAAGAATAAATCATTGAATATACATTATAAAGCGTGAAGGATCAATATTAGAGATTTATTTTGGGCAATATTATTTTCTAACTGTCTGCCAACGTGATGCGAGTTTAACAAGAAAACCTTTGGGAGTTTAAATTTTATTTTGGAGCGATTGTTATAATCTCAAGGGAAACTGATATACGAAATATTAATTTTATTTCTTAAACCTCAATGGATTTGTAAGTCAAAAACCATCTAACTTTGTTTATTGTCTGTAATAGTCTATCAATATTCCTGCGACATTGAAGTCGTGGCTTTGTCTGTTATATTGTTGATATTGTAGAATGATTTTATTTGTTATCAGTTGCAAATAAGACACGCTATATCCTATCTGGGTAATTGCGTGTGAAACTATTTACGATAATTCATATTGTAGTAGAGTAGGTAACAGAATAATCAAAAAGAAAATAAACAATTAAGAAAAAGAGCATTAAATAAACAAATACATTAAACAAATAAGCAACAACATAAGCAGATAGAAGAAATCGCAAGGTAGTTATTTACAATATGTTAAGCAAAGATGGAAGTTGATTTAATGAAGTTATCTGTAATAATTAGTATCGTGGAGAATGGTTAAATATAAACTAATATTGTAAAATGATAATATTTCAGGTACCAATTTGAGAAGGGTTTGAAATACATACATTTGGTAATCATTCATTTCATTAAGTTCACTTCTAGATAACCTTCATCGTTAAAAAATATTTGTTATTTAATATGCGTTACAAACGAAAAATATTTGTACACACACAAAGAGTTATAACCATTTATATATTTTCAAAATTATTTTTTTCTTTTACTTAAATTTATATATTGAAGAAAGAATATCATTAATGCACAATTTACTGCGATTTGAAAATATGTAAAGGGCCTGGTCCATAAATAATGAAACCTCCAAGTGGTTTTGTCAGTCAATCTGCCCCATAACGAATTTTTTAAACTATATTATTATATTAGAACATTCTGCTTATATATTCGACATTGTTATATATTGGTTATGTTATTTAATTAAACTATAGATCTAGGAACAGCGCAAATATCTATGCGAATATTTGCGTCGAGCAATACTCTTCCAAATGTTTTATTTATGTAAAACAAACCGCGAGGGAGAATTTCTCGATGCACACATTTGAATATAATTTTACTGCCCTCATAGTTTATGCAAGATTCTTAAATACATATATGAGCAGAATGATCCAATATTCAATTGAATATATATATATCTTATATAAAGAAAATATATTTTCTGCTGTATTTTTGATCACCTTGAGGATTATGGTATGGAGTTATTTGCTGGTTCTTTTTGGTACTAAATGATATTGGTGATGCAGTCGTGGCTATAATCTTGAAAAGTAAAATAATGAAAATAGTTTTGATATGAGATTGTTTTAATTGAGATTTAGGATTATATAATAAACATAATTTGGTAAAAGCACTGCTCGGCTTAAGGCAAGTAGAATAAGGAAAACAAAAGAGTATTTACATAATGTACAAAGGTTTTAGCCGGCCAACGGGGAACAACAACAATGATCATTTATAGAGAAAGCGTGACCTCTGGCGGTCGATTTAAACAGAGTATTTATATCTATGAAATTATAATTTTTTTTAAATAAAATAATACCTTAATATTACATTTTAAATAATACCTTTATATAACATTTTAAATAATACCTTAATATAACATTTTAAATAATACTTTTATATAACATACATGTATATATAATAGGGCACACAAACAGATAAAATAGTGAAGCAGCTAGTAGGGTTCACCAAGCCCTTCTAATATTTTTATCGCAGTTAAGGACAGTGAATGTGTGTTTCGAAAAGAAATATTGATGCTTTTAATAGTTTGAATTCTTGACTATATATTGCGCGTTATAGATCTATGACAATTGAAACAAATTTTATTGACTTCTTGTCAATAATTTACATTAAAAATGGAAATAAAACTAAAATATAGATGATCATGCGGGGGATGTGCCCCAGCGTTATAGCTCTATGGTTTCCAGAGTGTATATATTGCAGACACCTGTGGGTCCATTACCTGATTGAACGCCACGACGTGAAAACTTACCTCTCAAATAATGAAAAAAAAACTTTGGAAAATATTTTTCATTTGTAACATATGACTTCAACACCTGCCTACCACGGATCCAATTTTTTTATTCTTTTAGAAAATCAATATATTTGAAACAATAGCATTAAAAGGTATAGTGTGATAATTCAAACCTTATAATGATGTTTTTCTATCATTCATTATTTTCCTATACACCTATCCCCCGATTTACACGGTACTTGTTTTACACGTTTTCGCTTTTACACGGTTTTCTAAATAAACTTTTTTTTATCGCACTATACTAAATGCTACTGTGATTGAACACATGCGCTGTGTACACATCTCACGAGGAATCCCGAGCTTATGTGCTGACTACATATTTTAACCTGTCAATGCATTTTATTTTTATTTCTGTGTATACCTATCCCCCGATTTACACGTTTTTCTCAGAAACGTATCTACCGTGTAAATCGGAGGATAGGTGTATTGAAAAATATTTTATTTTATAAAAAATATTACTCTATTACATGCAGCACTATTTTCTATATTCAGTAGTACCTTGCTTCTACGAGATTATGTATGCATAGATATGACGATGCATGTATTTGCATATACCCTCATGTACAAAATTTAAGGTAGCTGCACCTTCAGCGTGCATATCAGGATTCAGACAATAACTTTGAAAGATATTTGATACACAGTGACCTTTATTTATAGATACGCTAGATAATCAAGTTTGAACAAAACTGCCTCTGTCTCCTTAAAAAAAAGACAACTGGCGACACGAAAGACTTTACACTTCCTCAAATTTTGTCCATGAGTGTATTCGAATGTTCTATTGGACGGTTCAAATGAGACTCTCCTAGTCTCCTCAAAAAACGTTTACCGATAATTCATCAAAATATCCAGAAATGTAAGAAGAAGAGAGTCTATTACAATATTACAACGGTATGGTAGACTAAACAGGCGAAGCCACTGGGAGGGTTTACCAGTGATGAGCCAGGAGTCAACCATAATTCTCAAATCGTAATAAGAAAAATAAGAATTTGCTTTATTAAGAGATATAAAAAGGCGCTGAATAGTTTTTTTCTATATTTTTTATTAATTTTATATACTTACTCACTTTATAATCATATCTCTTAATGTGATATATATATATATATTATATAACACCCCCTATTATTTTCCCAATGGCTTCAGTCTAAGCAGTCCACCATCCATCGCTGCTAAATAATTACAAAGTTTCAGCAATCAAAAGTTATCGGCTTAATATATTTTAAAACATTTTCTTCGAGAGAAATCGATTAATTTAAAGTTTTTCTTAACGCTAAAAATGAGCTTAAATAAATTGAAGCCCGAAGGCTTGCGTTCTTTAGTTGAAAGTAAAAAAGGAATCTTCACTTGTGAAGAGAAATCGGGGATCATTTATCTTCTCTTTTATATGAAGGAAAAAAAAAGTTGCAACTTTCGATAAAAGATAGAATAGATCTTCCATAGTGCATCCTGCTCAATATACCATCGATAAATACAAGAGAGGTTACTAGGTCAAACGCTTATAAACTTTAGTAGTTTATAATACATTGAATACTAATTTAAATTAATAATAACATTTTTATCCCTAGTACATGTGGTACAGTTCATGATAATCCAGGTGGGTAAAGTTAGCGATTGCTTTTTCTTAAGTGCACTACATGTCTACACATGTGAAAAGCAGTTCGACTTTGCACTTAGAAATGTACCAGAGCCCTGTTTGATTACTTGCACTCGCTGGTGGAGTGGACTTTTGCAAGAATCGGGGTGCATTGGAGCTTTTTTTTCAATTAGAAAAAATGCACAATTCGGGAATCGATCCCGGGTCGTAGCAGTCGAAAACCAATGGTTTAGGCCATCCTTCCATTGACCCCCCCCCCCCCCCTAGAATAACATAAAGTTTTACTATGTTTATACCAATGTAATTTATAATTATTAAGACATTTCCCCGTTTTTTCTATCACCAGTTATTCCTTAACTGTACCACAAGAGCATCTTCCTTATTCGATGCCTTCTGCGTATCCTTCAACTGTAAGTAAAGTTATCATACCTTTTAGTTCTTTAATTATCTAATTCCGTCTTCGTTTTCTTAGCATTTATATGGAACATCTGTTCTCCCCCATCAGTGCTAAGACCTCATTATTTGATACATGGGCTGTCAAAGATAGGTTCAGCAAACATCTCCAGCACCTGATCTTTGAACCCAAAGCAAAACTTTTATTAAAAATACAAAGTAATAATACAAATCCAAATAAATAAATAGTGTGTGATGTTTCGGTAACAGCGTTGTTTTCATCTTAAAACAATGTCCTAAATTATAAATTATACCACAGCATGTTTTATCACAGTATGTTTTGTTCAGTCATGCACTATTTATTTATTTGGATTTGGTCTTTTTACTTTGTGTACTCGTATAATCCAAATTGTGCCTTATCACCTTGATTAAAAATATAAACTTTGTTGAAAATAAAGCAATTAATTTTGTGAAAATATAATAAAAACCTTTATATATATATATGTGTGTGTGATATGATTCTGTCGACTCTTCTGTGATATGATCCTGTCGACTTTCAATGTGACAATATGATAATAATGTGGGGAGAGAGAAATAAGGAAACCACAAGTTTGGAAGAGGAATTCCAGGCAACCAGCGAGAGAGAGAGAGAGCGCGCGAGGTTATGTTACCGCTGAACGACCGTTCGTGTCGCACACCACCCCCCAACTGTCCAAAAATAGTCCTGAGGTTCCAATAAAAGCCCCCCCCCCCCCTGGAATGTGGCCAGTGGCCCAAAATGGCCGTACTTTAGCTACCTTCTATCTACGTCTCTCTCTGGTTGACTGTAGGTTTACTTTATTATTCCTGGAAGAACATACATTATGACATATGGCCCCCGTTGAAGAAGGCTGAACATGGTTTGAGTATACTTAAAGCTGGTGAAGCCAGGAATAGAGAAAATAATTTTACAGTTGAAATTAATTAAGGTTATGGTGACATAGTTTTATGTAAATAAAATATTGTATAGTACACAAGTAAATATTATTTATAAGCAATTTTGCAACACCAGAGAGTTTGATATTTAAGGGAATTTTTTATAATATCAAAGTTATAAAAGGCTATATACAATAACATCTAATGTATTATAAGGGAACTGTTATGGAGGGGTGTGAAGAACGAGAAGGGGAGTCACAAACACATGATGAAATTCTGAAGATCATTAAGACTGGGGAACTCTACACTTTAAGATATTTTTCAGGCGGACATGGCAAGGGGAAACTTGGCATGGGCTTTCTATGCTATAGGTGTAGAGTACGAGAAATGAGGTTGAGATTGGCAATTGTGTGAGCTCAGGACTGAGGTAAATATAAAACACATACAATGTTAGAACCTTGGCGAACAGAGCGAGGGGAAACTTGCCCTGGGCCATTCTACCTTATCTATGCAGTTACTTGTGTAGCGAGTCCGAGGGGAAAAGTCCCGTGTGTAGGTGAGGAAGTCGAATGGACTTATATTTAATTTGCGAAGATAAACTATTTCGAGATGCAAAGGTAGAATATAGGCGGACAGAGCGAGGGGAAACTTGCCCTGGGCCTTTCTACCTTATCTATGTAGTTACTTGTGTAGCGAGTCCGAGGGGAAAAGTCCCGTGTGTAGGTGAGGAAGTCGAATGGACTTATATTTAATTTGCGGAAAGTATGCGCGCACAGTGCCAAAAATTGGGACGAGGACTGCGTTGTCCGTTACAAGTGACAAGCTTCTCGGACACGTGGTGTTTGAACCGTCGTGGGAGCTTGTGCGAGGCGATGATTTCGCGGTGGGTTGAACGTAAAAACCATGTCTGCGCGAAATGATGACGGACCGGACAAAATCAGCGACGATGTTTAACGTACCTTCGTGGGAAATATCGGAGGTAGGCTATATCGTGCTGGTTTGAACAAGGGGCAAACATAGATTTGAAGACAGGGTCCGTGTGGCGAACGTGTGGCGCGAGAAGAAGAAGCGAACTGTGCCGCTCGATGCAGATTGTTCAAGTGCGAACAAAAAGTAGTTGATAAACATCTAGTAGTTAGTCAATCTGCGTCCTGTGACGAACACATTATTGGCTAGATGGTGTGGGTCGGTGGATATGCTAGAGATGAACTACGAAATCTATATATATAAAAATGAATGTTTGTATGTTTGTTGGTTGGTTGGTTTGTATGTCCGGTATACAAATTCGCAGTAGTTCACTAATTCAAACCAAAATTTCAATACATAGGTAAAAAATAACGAGGATGACGATAGGCTATTTTAAAAAATATATAAATCAATTATTAAAACTATATATTCAAATTATTCTAAATAGCTCATCTAGAACGCGGTGGAATCTGATGGCGGGGGCGCGCCCATTGGACGGCCTGCGACACGTGGCTTCCCTGTGCGCGCGCATGCGCCGGGAAGGCACTCGCACGCCGGCAGCCGACGGGAGCTGTCGCTTGCTCGCCGGGAGTCAACGGGCGCCGACATTTACTCGCTGGCAGCCAACGGGCACATGTTTAATGTGTTTGAATAATACATTTAATCATGTAAACCCGGGCGTTGCCGGGCAACCCTAGGAAGCAAGATGTATACAAGGTGTAGACAAGATGAAGATCTAGATGAAGATTAAAACGTTTTTAAAATATATTCGCACTCGGGTAAAACCCGGGCGTTGCCCGGGCCATTCGTCTAGTATATTATCATAAATGAAGGGCGAAGGTTAGGATTTTGAAATGACAATATAGAAGTTCGATATTTGATTAATCAATAATTCTATAAAAGGTCCTGAGCTGGTAAAAGGTTAACAAAGTTGTAAGAATGAGAGGGGCATTCAGGGGAAGATAGATAAGAGTCACCAAGGGTTGGTTGTAAGCAAGACTCATGTGGTGGTTGGAATTCTTCGACGCCTGAATTACAGGGTGAATTTTGAGTCGTTTAGGGAAAGAAATTATTTTTCGTGAGCCGTGCTTACAAGTAGGAGAGTTCATATACAAATAGGTATACAAAAGTTTAGGTGCTGGAGGCATATTTCTATAGATAAATTGTTTATGAAAAATATATTGTTAATAGTAAAAATCGTAAAGCATTAATAGGTAGTATTCCTTTTTTTTTTAAATTACGTTAAAATGGGAATTATTTAATTAAAATGACGATTGTTAAATTCTACTGGTAAGGTAACTAATTAAATGAGTTACAAATATCTAGATAAATAGTATGGAGAATAAAAGCATTGTTAATAGGCGTGGAGAGAATAAATGGGGCTAATTATGTAAATATTGGGACAATTTACAAGGAATGACTTATTTAAAGAATGAATGGTAGGAGTTAAAACAATTACACTCACGAGTTATGTTGGTTTAGGGCGCAGGTAAGTTCATTGAGCTTCGGGAGAGTTCTGTCTGTGACACTGTGCGTACCAGTGTTGTACATCACAGTAGCGGCAGGGATATGGCGGAGTCTTGTCCATGATGGAGGAAAGTGTCCTGCCCTGGCACGATGGTCGTTCTTGGGCAGATCTAGTGCTGGAAGAAGTGTGTGGCAGCTCCATCTCCGTCGTAGGTGAATACTTCTTCGGGATCACGGTTCAAAGGTTGGCGAAGAAGGGGTTGAGGGCTCGAAGAGGAGTGGTTACAGTCGAGTTGGGTTTGGCCGATCATCGTGGCTTGGCTCCTTGTTTCTTCATACTCCGGTATATGAGGGATTTGGTTCCCGGCCAGGTCTTATCCTGTCGACTCTTTATGTGATATGATCCTGTCGACTCTTCTGTGATATGATCCTGTAGACTTTCAATGTGACAATATGATAATAAAGTGGGGAGAGAGAAATAAGGAAACCACAAGTTTGGAAGAGGAATTCCAGGCAACCAGCGAGAGAGAGAGAGCGCGCGAGGTTATGTTACCGCTGAACGACCGTTCGTGTCGCACACCACCCCCCAACTGTCCAAAAATAGTCCTGAGGTTCCAAGAAAAGCCCCCCCCCCCCCCCCCCCCTGGAATGTGGCCAGTGGCTCAAAATGGCCCTACTTTAGCTACCTTCTATCTACGTCTCTCTCTGGTTGACTGTAGGTTTACTTTATTATTCCTGGAAGAACATACATTATGACATATATATCCATCCATAGAAACAAAGGGCGCTTCTCCCGTCAAAATAAACGTCAGAATTGACGCCATCTATTGACCGTCGCCGCAACTAGCGGCATCGAGTCGGAGACAAAGCCACAAACACCAACTTTGGCAAACTGATAAGCGTCCACCTAGAGACCATAGTTTCGGGCTAATGGCCCTCGTCAGTCTAGGGCGGACTTTATTCCATGAGATCCACACGGGATCTAATGGAATCCTCACAATCTACCAAAGAGGTGTTTTTCTGGCAAGGTGGCTGGGCCAAATCTATTGGCAAAACATAGATGGAAATTTTGCCGGGAGGAAATTAATCCATAGAAGCAATGGGCGCTTCTACCGTCAAAATAAACGTCAGATTCTTTATTTTGACGGGGAAAGCGCCCATTGCTTCTATGGTTAATTTCCTCCCGGAAAAATTTCCATCTATGTTTTGCCAATAGATTTGGCCCAGCCACCTTGCCAGCAAAATACCTCTTTGGTAGATAGTGAAGATTCCATTACATCCCGTGTGGATCTCATGGAATAAAGTCCGCCCTAGACTGACGAGGGCCATTAGCCCGAAACCATTGTCTCTAGGTGAACGCTTCTCAATTTGCCAAAGCTGGTGTTGTGGCTTTGTCACCTACCCGAGGCCGCTAGTTGCGGCGAGGGTCAATAAATGGCGTCAGTTTTTGACGTTTATTTTCACTAGAGAAGCGCCCTATGCTTCTATATATATAAATATATATATATATATTATAAAATGAAGATTTTCTGCTGTTGAGAGATTAATTGCTAGTAGAGGAATTATTGGTCATTTTCTTGATCCCGGAATTCATAAGCATGTGACACTGCAGTTGTGGCAATAATAATAAAAATAATTTTGATCAGAAATAGCTTTAATTGAGCTTATGGAATATAGAAAACATAATTTGAAAAAGTAATGCCTGACTTAAGGCGTAAAAATAAAAAGAGAAACTTATTTACATAATTTACAAACGGTTTGAGCCGGCCATCGAGAAACAACAACAATTGGTTTTATATAGGGAAAGTCCCGACATCTGGTGATAGATATAAACAGAATATTTGAATCTATGAAATATAATTTTAAATAATATAATATTTTATATAACATATATATCTTGAATCAATAATATTGTTGCGTTGTTGTTTGAAAAAGAATAACTTCCGTGAGTACAAAGGATCTTTAGGACTTTATTTAAGCCTAATCAATAAAATAATTACAGAAGAGTGCAAAAAATAAAACAACAATAAAGAAAACAGCAGTTACAAACTCACCAACTGCAGCACGGCGAGGGAAATCAGGAGCAGAACAGGAGACAGAAGTTCGTAGAACCTTCTAGAATCTTCCTAGAAGTACACCGGCGTCGGCGGTAAGCAGCAGTCCGACCTCTTGAGACAGCAACTTGCTTGGAGTTCACCACGTAGCTTCGTTCTTCGACTCCCTTGCATGAGTTCCTCATCCCTATATATCCCCGAGTAGATCTTTCCAGAACGGTCATGGTTGGTTAGCCAATCAGAAAGCCGCCAGCACTGAGCATTGCGAAATCGCTAATGATTGGCCAATCAGCTGTTCTCCGATTTTTCTACATTTTTCTAGAACGTTCTAAAACATTCTCTTCTAGAATGCGCCATTTTTTTCTCCGTAACAATATTTATATCACAATTCAATATTTCGACGAGGCTGTTCGCACATCTAGGATTCAACTTTTATGAGGATGCACTTGTATCATGTGGATATGATAGGTGTACAAGAATTGAGTCCCTCAGAAGATGGTCGAATAGCCTCGTCTGTGAATATTAAATTATAAAATAAATAATATCGATCTAATATCGATATTTTATTACTTAGATATATAATTACTTACTGTAAATTAAATGTCACACGCAACAAATAAGAATATAAAATATTAATTAACAGAAAGGATTCAATTATAACACGTGTTTAAACTTTATAGCATCCATTTATACGTCTTCAAAATATATATCTAATTGATATTAATCAAAACCTTGCTTCATCTGCCAAAACACTTATTTAAATTAACACGTTTCAAATGTTGAAATGTCACATAAACTCGTTAAAGGTCAGAGAAGAAAATTGAAATAAATAATATTCAATTTTCGTGGAAGTTCTTGAAATAAAACTTTTCAAATTGGTTGAAAGAGAAAACTGATATTCAAATCTATTACATTTTTAAATAGTTCCATAATTTGTTACAAAAATAACCTCGATTTGAAGCATATACGTGAAACTTATCTATAAATGTATATTAAAAGATTACATTGATTTTTTAAATTTTTAAATATTTTCTGTTTTAAAATAAGAAGTTATTTGGAGAGCTCTTGATGAATGATTCTTACTGATGGTTTGAGATAAATTTATACTTCATCAAAAGTACACTATTCTTTATTTATAATATTTGATTATTTACAGAATTTATTAAAACCATATTTGAAAATTTTGTAGTTGTTTTCTTTAGAACAGGGGACTAATAATTTTTTATTCATCAAGAAACATGTTTTAAGTTTGATGATATTTTTGTGGCCTATGAAGAATTGTGTGGTATGTACGAGCAATAATATAAAATAAAGATAATTATACTATTACTAAAATATCCCGTAAATTCTCATCAAGCAAAGGTATCTATCAGCTCTTATCAGAAGGGGGTCGGTGGAAGGATCGTGTAAACCATTGGTTTTCGACCGCTACGACACGGGTTCGATTCGCGCATTTAACACTTTTTTTTCTGATTAAAAAAATGCCCCAATGGCCCTCGCTTCTTGAATAAGTCCAACCCCACCAGCGAGTGCAAGTAACCAAACTGGGCTCTGGCACATTTGTAAAAAAGTCGAACTGCTTTTCACATGTATATACATGCGATGCACTTACAGTAAAACCAGTCGCCAACTTCTATCCACCATGATTATCATAGCAAGTACCACGTGTACTAGGAATAAGCAAAGAAATCAACTCTCTGAAAAGGAGGGATGGATGTGAAGGAGGAATGGTAAAAAAAAATTCGCATTTTCGGGATCAAATCCAGCATTGGACACTTTTTTTATGAAAGTAAATTGCTTCAATATCCCCCATTCTTGCCAAATTCCAACCTGACCAGTTAGTGCGAGTAACCAAATGGGGCCCTGGTAAATTTGTAAGTGTAAAATTCGAATGGAGTCTACATGTGTAGACATGTGGTGCACTTACAGTAATAGCATTCGCTAAATACCCACCATGATTATCATGGCCTGTACAACTTTTACTTGATATAAGTAAAAAAAGCACTAACACAAACAATACTTCTAAAAATATTTTAAAGAACACGTACAAAGAAACTCACAGAAATTTATATAGTTACAGGTGACATATATTAAAATGGATTATAGAACAATTATATCAATGTAGCAGTGATAACTCAATAAATTCAAATTGGGACGTATTTTCATACAAGTTTACAACACTGGAATTATTCAAATGTGAAAACTTCAACGTCAGAAGAAAAGAGAAAAAATAAATAATAAAAAAGTCAGGTGCTGATATTAAAAGTAATGAAGGCATATCCTGACCAAAAGCACATGTGCTTTTTAGATGGCAGAGCACCATCTAGTAGAGCATAAATAAACTAAACGTTTATTTAACTTGCTCCGTGATATTTGGCCAACCCAATTGGAATGGCTCTTCTTGATTTATCGAAAAATTGGGTTGGCCGAATATCACGGAGCAAGTTAAATAAACGTTTAGTTTATTTTTGCTCCACTAGATGGCGCTCTGCCATCTAAAAAGCACAGGTGCTTTTGGTCAGGATATGCCATCATTATTTTTAATATATATATATATATATATATATATATATATATATATATATATATATATATATATATATATATTCAATAGCAATATGTGCGCATCCCACAAGTCGCATATATGGACATCATTACTTATAATCCCTTAAAGTCAAAATGTTTAAAAACAGGGTTCCCTCAATTAAGCTTATACTCAATATTTTCATAGATTACACTACATACATTACGCGGCACGATAAGGAGATGCCTTTTTCTCAATTAATCCACCTTATCCAAGTACAATTTCAAATTTGTACTATTTTTTCATATATTTTAAATGTTTTAATAAATAATTATTGTGTCTCTCCTCAATTGTGTGAATGAGTTCATTAGATATTTCATCATTATTTATTCTTCAGTGCCGACAAACAAGTCAAATATAATAGTTTATATAGTAACTTAAACTAGAGAAGCTACTGGCTAAGTTCACCACTGATTATTAAGGCTATCCCAATATTTTAACATTGAAGTGGGAAATTGTTTGATTTTTAAAAGAAACAAATATGCGTGAAAGTTTATCATTTTGAATTTTCACAATCATCACCAAATTGATACTAAAGAATCGAATATGAACATATTGATCATAATTTACATTACAATAAATGCATTTCTTGAATGATCATGATATGAGAATAATATTCTAAGAGAAATCATAGTATCATATTTATATATTCTTCCACATCTTAGGGTTTAGAAATGTTTTATAGAAGTGGACTGAAGTTCTCTCTAAAAGTGTGGAGAGAATATATATTTGACACACACTGTGAAGTAAAATATAATATTTGATATGTGAAAAAATAATAATAAATATTAGGTAAAAGGTTAAATCAATTTTTAGTTGATTTCTGTTTTACCAGATGGCGCTCTGCCATCAGAAAGTTCATGTTAACGTGGTCATATGCCTTTTTTGATTTTAATATTTGATATATATGTCTAATAATCATTCTCTTAAATATTAGTATTCGATTAGTTATATCATTTTCTTTTAATCATTCTGGAAATAATTTCTCTATAAAATATATTTCAATGTCAAATTCTTACTTTCAGAACTCGGTCTCGTTGATTTGGGGTTTTCGCCAATGGCAATACTCTTCTGGAAGTTGTAATGATATTCTTGATTAAGAACGTTATTCAGAGAGAAATTGAATTTAATATTAATCTCACTTCTTGAAATTCTTTGATAAAATTCTCTTTTAAAGGAAATCAAAATATATTTCTTGTGAGGTCATCAATTCTGATTCATTAAGTTTTAAGATTTCATTACAAAGAATATCAATAAATTAGAATATTTTATCTCTCTTTATAATTCAGAATCTTGGGAATAATTTGTTCATTTGAGTGAAGAATTTCATCAAAATTATATTTATATTATATCGCTTCATTGACAACAATGCCTTCTATTTCTGATGTTAAAAGGTTTTTCTTAAATCATATATTTCAATTCATTCCTTAAAATTATATTCCTAATTCATTTTTATGATGCATTAGAGCGCCATCTTTTATGAAAGTTCGAAACTATATATTATTATATATATTATAAAATAGACGCGTATGATTCTTTTTTAAAATTAAGTAAGTGCAATA
Organism: Cordylochernes scorpioides; assembly: GCA_030710605.1. Classification (NCBI taxonomy): domain Eukaryota; kingdom Metazoa; phylum Arthropoda; class Arachnida; order Pseudoscorpiones; family Chernetidae; genus Cordylochernes; species Cordylochernes scorpioides. Next base: position 24,088,556 of record CP092881.1, on the reverse strand, counting down.
AAAATTGTTTAATTTTTAAAAAAGTATCATACACGTGTATAATATTATTAAGAAAAAAGGATCTCCTTATCGTGCAACTGAAAGTTGCTGATGGCTTGCGCCATCTATCGGAATAAATATAAACTATTCTCGTTGATTTTTAATTATTCCAGAATTGGCCAAATACCCATTCTTGATTAATCAAGAAAAGCTAACCACGGACCCGTTTCGGGCTGTTGCCCCTTATCAGCGTGGTGCAAGCTTTTTTTTTTAATTTATGCACCTTATCCCAGAACAATATTACATTTGTAATATTTTTTCACAACGTCTATAATAGTTTCGAAGATTCATTTTTAAATCTATTGATTACATATGTGAATGATAAACGTTTCTCCCCTGACTTATAATTTAGTGTCCTATGAATACCTTGTATCCATAGATTTCCTAAACACTCCTAATCTGTCATCCTTAGTAAATTCAGGATATATAAGTAAACCAATCCAATACAATAGTAAGATATCTGGAGATTAATATGGCGAAACCGCTGAGAAGGTTCACCGCTGATGAGTAAAGCCCTCTCATTCAATAACCTTCATCATTGCACATTTAGGTCTATAAAGATAATATTTCATGATTTATGTGGAAATTAAACACTTGCCAAAAGTTTAATATTTTGTTTCAATATTGTAACAAAGTATTTATTATATTTTATGTACATATTATTATTTTGATATTTATAATATTTATATTTTACTACTCAGGAAACTTCCCTCATTGCTTATCTTATATCTTATGTTGATTTTTGTGCTTGCCTTAAATAAATTGCTAGATCATTCTTAAGAGTTTGTCTTCCCTAATTTTCGAAGTGACAATATTTTATTAAAGAACTATAGAAGACGGTAAGGTAGCCTCTCTATCTTATGAGAATTTTATCATTGGCTTCAAAGAGCTATTGCAACTGTCCGTTGGTTATTTAGTATTAATTCGGAGTAATTATGTAAATAAACCATTTCAATATTCCTTTTAGAGTGATACAATATTATATGGTAAAATATTTATCAATTTTACATACGCGCAAAAACAACCCTAAGATACATTACACATCACGTACAACATTCAGAATTCGCTAACTTCTACCCACCATGATTATAATATTCTATACCACGTGTATTAGGGATAATAAAAAACACTCAAAGCATTTATAATATAAATGATAATAATATATAAAGGTCACTTCTCCCTTCAAAATAAATGTTAAAACTAAGCCAGATAGTGCTATAGATGAATCTTATTTTCAGCGTCTATTTTGACGGAAAGGGCGACATCTATTTTTATAGATTAATTTCCACCCGAAAAACTTCCATCTGTATATATATGTACACTGCGTGACATTTAAAATGGAACACCAAGAAATAGTGGCCAGAAAGTGATGAAACTCGGCAGACAGAGAGAGACAGGGACGAACAATAAGTGATCTTTATTTCAAAATGATAGCCATAATACAGAGCGAGAACGGCGTCGGCTTAGTAGCAAGTAGGACCACCGCGGACGGCGATGCACGCAGCAACACGTCTAGGTAGAGAGTCAATCAGAGTACGGATGGGAGTGGGATGGCACTCCATTCCCTCTCAACCATTTGCCACAGTTCGTCTTCTGAACGCGGCTGTGGCAAGGCATGCAAACGGCGTCCAATGATGTCCCAGACGTGCTCGATTGGTGAGAAATCAGGAGAGTACGGTGGCCAGGGAAGCATCTGTACATCTTGCAGAGCTTGTTGGCTAATGCGAGCAGTGTGCGGTCGGGCGTTATCCTGCTGATAAAGGGCATTGGGTACCCCCTGAAGGAGTGTCACCGGTCGCAGCACATCATCAACGTATCGTTGGGCCGTCATAGTGCCCTGAATACGAAGTAAAGGTGACCTGGAATCATACGCGATTGCGCCCCAAACCATGATTCCACGTTGTCGCACGGTGGGGCGTTCCACAATTGCTGCCGGATTGGACCTTTCTCCACGTCGACGCCACACGCGTACACGGCGACTATCACTGGACAAGCAGAAACGCGACTCATCTGAGAACACGACCCTGTGCCATTCCGTCATCCACGTCGATCTAGCCCGGCACCATTCCAAACGTTGGCGCCTATTCGGTGGGGTCAATGGCAGTCTTCTTAGCGGACGGCATGAGTGCAAGCCATTAGCAACCAATCGACGGGAAATGGTTCTGGTCGAGATGGAATGATCTAGGGTGTCTTGCACATGTTGCAGGATGGCGGTACAAGTGGCTTGTGGGGCCGCCACTGCTTGTCGAAGGATACGCCGATCCACACGTGCTGACGTCACTCTGGTTGCACCGACATTCCTATAAATTGCCACATTTCCTTGTTCCAACCATCTTCTCCACAGTCGGTGCACCGTGGACGCACCAAGGTGTGTATCAGCTGCGATTTGACGTATGGACCAACCTGCCCTTTTCAGTCCGATCACCATGCCCCTCGTAAAAGCGTCTGTCTGCTTGAACTGCCTCCGTTTACGATGACCTGGCATTCTCTGTTATTACACGTGTCTTTTGACACGAGAACAAAATTTCTACAATGATTTTCCTTGAACTGCCGATGCTTTGCTGGTGTTACCTTTTTTTTTCTTTTTTAAAAATATAATCTAACTAATTATTTATCACAAAAAATAAAATAAAAAATAAACCTCACACATTTAAATTAAATAAAAAAAATTATTAATCTTAAAATTTTTCATAACTACACTATATATATATCCAATAGCAATATGTGAGCATCCCACAAGTCGCACACACATATATATGGACATCATTACTTATAATCCCTTAAAGTAAAAATGTTTTAAAACAGGGTTCCCTCAATTGAGCTTATATTTAATATTTTCACAGATTACACTACATACATTACGCTGCACGATAAGAAGATGCCTTTTTCTTTATTAATCCACTTTATCCCAGTACAATTTCACATTTGTACTCTTTTTTCATATATTTTAAAAATTGCAATAAATAATATTTGTATCTCTTCTCAATTGTGTGAATGAGTTCATTAGATATTTTATCAATATTTATTCTTCAGTCTCGGCAAACAATTCAATAATAATATCTGATATAGCAAATTAGGTTAAAGAAACTACTAGCTAGGTTAACCGCTGATGAATAAGCCTATTAAAATATTTTATCATTGAAGTGAGAAATTTTTTAAACATGGAAACTTTCTCCTTGGATTATAAATACTATAGAATAAAGCGTTAGGAGAAAATAATTTTTAATAATCGACTTATTTTATTAAAAATTATTTTCTCCTAACGCTTTATTCTATAGTATTTATAATCCAAGGAGAAAGTTTCCATGTTTAAAAAAGTTGATCTACCGCCTTCTCACGAATGCGTTAGCTATGATGGATTCTGATACCGAAGTGAGAAATTGTTTAATTTTTTAAAAGAAACAAATATGCGTTAAAGTTTATCATTTTAAATTTTAGAATCATCACCAAATTGGTACTAAAGAATCGAATATGAACATATTGATCATAATTGACATTTCGATGAATGCATTTCTTGAACGATCATGATATGAGAATAATATTCTAGGAGAAATCATAGTATCATATTTATAGATTCTTCCGCATTTTGGGTTTTAGAAATGTTTTATGAAAGTGGACTGAAATTCTCTATAAAAATATGGATAGAATATATATTTGACACACACTGTGGAGTAAAATATCTTATATAATTTGATATGTGAAAAAATAATATAAAAATATCAGGTAAAAGGTTAAATCAATGTTTAGTTGATTTCTGTTCCGCCAAATGGCGCTCTGCCATCAGAAACTTCATGTGAACGTGTTCATATACCTTTTTTTATAATAATATTTGTTGGATCGTTTTTTGAAGACAACTCTCAGATTTATAAAATTAATTTATTAAACTTCAAACAGTTTTAGATATAGAGAGAGAAACGAGTTAATTACCTCGTATTTAAGGCTACAAAAGAATCATCTAATCTACATACATCGTTCTAACCAGATTCAACTTGTGCAAAACAGACGACAAAGCAAAAAAAAAACAACAAATTAATAATAGAGGTTAAGTTCCTATTTTTTACAAGCTTTCATACTCAAAGAATATTCAACTTCTTTCTTAAATATTTGATATGTGTCTAATAATATTCTCTTAAATATCAGTAGTCGATTAATTAGATCATTTTCTTTAAATCATTCTGGAAATAATTTCTCTATGAAAATATATTTCAATGCTAATATCTTATTTTCAGAACTCTTGGTCTCGTTGATTTGGGGTGCTCGCCAATGGCAATACTCTTGTGAAAGTTTTAATGACATCCTTGAGTAAAAACGTTATTCAGAGAGAGAAAATCAATTTGATATTGATTTTATATATTGAATTTCTTTGATAAAATTCCCTTTTAAAAGAAATCAAAATATATTTCTTGTGAGGTCATCAATTCTGATTCATTAAGTTTAGAGATTTCATTACAAAGAATATCAATAAATTAGAAAATTTTTATCGTCTTAATAATTCAGAATCTTGGGAATAATTTGTTCATTTGAGTAAAGAATTTCATCAAAATTATATTTATATTATATCGCTTCATTGACAACAATGGCTTTTCTATTTATAATGTTAAAAGGTTTTTCTTAAATCATGTATTTCAATTCATTCCTTAAAATTATATTCCTAATTAATTTTTATGATGCATTAGAGCGCCATCTGTTATGAAAGTTCGAAACTATATATTATTATATATATTATAAAAATAGACACATATGATTCTTTTTAAAAATTAGGTAAGGGCAATAAAAATTGTTTCATTTTTAAAAAAAGAATCATACACGTCTATAATAGTTTCAAATATTCATTTTTAAATCTATTGATTACATATGTGAATGACAAACGTTCCTCCATTGACTTATAATTTAGTGTCCTATGAATACCTTGTGTCCATAGATTTCCTAAACACCCCTAATCTGTCTTCACCGCTTCACCGCGGTTCACCGCTGATGAGCAAAGTCCTCTCATTCAATAACCTTTATCACATTGCACAGTTAGGTCTTTAATGATAATATTTTATGATTTATGTGTAAATATAAACACATAGCCAAAATTAGAAAAAGGGAATCATATATCGCCGAAACTCTTTTTTATTAACGCGATTAAGGAAGCTTTCGGGCAAGCCCTTCTTCAGCTAACTATAGTGTACAAACAAGGAGAGATTATATATCGTTTTTAATATAAAATAAAATAAAATAAAAGAAAATTACCAAAAATCTCTCCTTGTTCGTACACTATAGTTAGCTGAAGAAGGGCTTGCCCGAAAGCTTCCTTAATCGCGTTAATAAAAAAGAGTTGCGGCGATATATGATTCCCTCTTTCTAATTTGTCGAAATCCGCAAACCGTTTACCATGAATATTGCCAAAAGTTTAATATTTTGTTTCAACATCGTAGAAAAGTATTTATTATATTTGATGTATAGATTATTAATTTTGATATTTATATCATTTATAGTTTCTATTCTGGAAACTTCCCTCATTGCTTATCTTATATCTTATGTTGATTTTTGTGCTTGTCTTTGATAAATTGCCGTGTCATTCTGAAGTTTGTCTTTCCTAATTTTCTACTCGTAACAATATTATATTAAAGAGAACTATGGAGGACAGTAAGGTAGCCTCTCTGTCTTATGAAAATTTTATCAGTGGCTTCAAAGAGCTATTGCAACTGTCCCTGTTGGTTATTTAGTATTAATTCGGAGTAATTATGTTAATAAGCCATTTCAATGTTCCTTTTAGAGTAATACTCTATTCTAATAAAATATTTTCAATTTTATATTCGCGCAAAAACAACCCTAAGATACATTACACATCACGTACAACATTCAGCATTCGCTAACTTCTACCCACCATGATTATAATATTCTATACCAAGTGTATTAGGGATAATAAAAAAAAACCTCAAAGCATATTTGATATAAATAATAATAATATATAAAGGTCACTTCTCCCTTCAAAATAAACGTTAAAACTAAGCCAGATAGTGCTATAGATGATTCTTATTTTCAGCTTCTATTTTGACGGGAAAGGCGACTTACATTTACATAGATCAATTTGCTCCCGAAAAAACTTCCATCTGTATATTGTTGCATCATGATTAATGCGTCTATTTTTCAAATTATTTTTAATAAAATTTTTCGTATATTTCAAATTTAATTTTATATTTATTCATTCTTATAAAAATTATGTACTATAAAATAAATTGTATTTTGATACACTTGATACCCATCTTTTGAACTTTGATGTGATAAATAAAGAGATATTCTAGGTGTTACCTAAATATATAGTTGTCTTATTATTGACTGGTTTAACCTTGTAGAATGGTTGAGACACGTTCTGGAAAGATGCAAGACGCGTCTGAGGAGAGAATCAAGACTGAAAAATCTGCAAAACCGCAGCCTGGTGCAACAATATTTATATATATGAGAGGAAATAATATTTTCCAGCGGAATATATTCCAATCTATTCTATCGGTACAATTAGAGATAACAGTTTATATAGCATCCCAGAAACTTCTCAATCAGCTTATTCCACGTGTCTGAGTTATATGTATTTGGTAAATAAAGGCTGAGCTTCTCTCTTGAGGAATCATCTCAAGTTAAAATATAACCTATATTGATTCATAAATATTATTTTATATAGCTTTATATATAATGTGTTATATAGATGTATTTATATTATATTATTATTATATATCAATTTAATTATATAGGTTTCTTAAATAATTCATTTTAGATTTTCTCTTCTGTTTGAGAAAACCATCGTTTCAGTGTCAATTATGCTTTGAGTACGGTTATTGAATTGTATATAATTAATTGTATATAGGTTGATAAAATATATTTAGGCGCAAGTACCTGAAGCTGGGATATCGCGTCCGATATGTCAAATAGAAATATATAATTTTGTTCTCTCTCTCTATTCACAATATATCCATAATATTTATTTATAAAAAGGCGATAATCTCACATTATTGAAGAATGATATAATGTTTTTTTTTATAATCTATTTTAGATATAATTGAAAAGTCAATGTTATATATTATACTTTCATGCTTCATCCCTAAGGATAGAAATTGTCGTTATTTCTCCTCAAAATAAATTACGATTTTTTGTTCAAAAGAAACATTTACGGTTAAACTTGTCAAACATCGTTTTACAATCATAAGCCGCATTATATTGCATTATGAATATTATATATACGCAAATACATAAAAATATACTAATTCATTTTTGTTTCCGAAATATATTCTATTTTTCTAGAATATATAAATTTTAAAACTAATTTTAATGTTTAAAGAACATACATTCTATCTTAATTGAGAATATATAAATTCTATATGTTTTCGATAATTTAAACGAAATCCAAACATTTCTTGGAAGATGGAGAGAAATCAGCTAAAGCGGATTTCATATTCGGCGATAATTCCTTCTCTGTGTAAATTGGAGATATTCTTGGAGACTAAGTCTATGTTGATCCCCATTCCATGAGAATTCCAATAATTATAACTTTTCCTATAGTTACTATTAATATTTAAATAGAATTAAGAAATATTAAATTAATTTAACTAAAATTCCCATTAAAATATACGCAAAAATAAGCGCAATCTATTGACACTGCAAAAACCTCGCGGACTCGGATCATTGAAAATCGTCAACACCAGCTTGTGTAAACTAGAGAAGCATCCACCTGGAGATCATGAATTCGGGCTATTGGTCTTCGTACTTTAGGCGGGCGTTAATTTCTTGAGATCTACAAAGGATCAAATGAAGTCTTCACAATCTTCCACAGAGCTGGTAGGGTACCTAGGCCAATGCTTTCAGCGCATGGTACAATAATGGCGATATGATATAAACCACATTATCAGCTTTGGAAAATTCTGACAAAAGTCAACATATATACCATAGCTTCGTACTACGGCCCTCATCAGAACATGGACAGCTTCGATTTCATAACACATTCTATGAGCATACACTTGTATCTTTCAGCATGTATATCTGTATTCAGACAATAACTCGGAAAGATATCAAATTCACAATGACCTTTATTGAAGACACGAGATAACTAAGTGTGAACAAAATTTCCTTTATATCTTTCAAAAAACAGAAGATTGGAGACAGCAAAGGCTTTCCACTTTCTCAAGTTTTTTTTTTCCATTCGTGTAAGTCCAAACATGCCAGTGAGTGTAGGTAGCTGGGGGCTTTTGCACACTTGTAAGTGAAATATTCAAACTGTTCTCTACATTTGTAGAGATGCGGTGCACTCACTGTAAAAGCAGTCGTTAACTACCTACCATGATTATCATCGTCTGTACCACGTGTATACGGACCACAATCCCAATTTTGAAAAAGCATATATATATAATCATATGTAAAATAGGTTTATACACATATCAATTTAGAAAATAATCAATAGTTACTCCATAACTAAGAAAAAGAGTTAAAATATCCAAAACAAAGGGTAAACGATTATTTTATTCGTAAAGAAAATATAGTTAGACATTATCACACAACTTTGGAAAATGCGAAAATCAATATTTAGATAGATAGAAACACCGGGCACATCTCATATATGACGATCAATAAATAAATAGATTTTTGTGTCTTCATTTTCAATGCTATGAACCTTCATTACTCTGCGTTGCTTTTAAACTTTTATAGCTGCATTTTAATTTCCGGGAGAAAAGGTATATTCAAGAATAAAACGGTTTTTCTTTTATACTTATCCAAAGTGTACTGGTATAGGCCATGATAATCATGATAGGTAGTTAGCGACTGATCTACTCATGTGAAAAAAGCAGTTTCACATTTGCCAGTTTTCCGTTTAGAAACTGGCATTCACTTGTGGGGATGAAACCTTTTTAGAATCGGGTTCATTGAAACAATTTATTTCTTCAGAAAAAGTACCCAATGCGAGATTTGATCCCGGTTTGTGGCATCAGAAAAATCAACGCTTTCTTCCACTTCTCCATCAAAATTTCTAAGTTTATAGTGGATTCAAATTATGAACCTATAGCGACATTTTCTACAATCTAGCCTAACAAAGTGGATGAATGATCAACACTCTACAGTATTATGATGCACTAGCGCGCCATCTGTTATCAAAATTTGAAACTATTATAAACGCATATGATTCTTTTTAAATATAAACAATTTCTACTGCCTTTGCTGAAATGGAAAAATGTGTTTGGAATTTTGCTGTCTTCAAATTTTATGTCCATAGTCCATCTAAAAGACCCATTCCAAGAGTCTAGCATCAGTATCACTATAAAAGGAAGTCCGAAAAATGTAATATAACTGCGGTATGATAGATTGAACTGGCGAAACCCCTGGGAGGGTTCACCACTGATGAGCCAGGCCCTTCCATTAATTTTCTTTTCATTGCAGTAAGGGCAATAGAAATTGTTTATTTTTTTAAATAATCATACGCGTCTATAATAGTTTCGAATTTTGAAGCTATAATATTCAGTCTATCTAGATGGATAAATAAGCACTACTCTACAGTATGTAAATATTTGATGGAATGGTATGAAATCGAGTTTTAAATCTACAATTATATCAACATAACGATTTTCAAAGTATATGAGGATAGTTGTCACGAGCAATTGAATCAATATTCTCTTTTATTAACTGTATCAAAATTTTCTTTTAATATTTCATGCAAAGAACGCATCGATTCAATTCCAATGCATAAGCCGTAAAACTAGAATTATCAAATTTAAACGAAATATAATCAGTATACAAGAAGGTTGGTGGATCGATAGTCTAAACCGCTGGTTTTCGACCGCTACGACCCGGGATCGAATCCCGCATTAGGCACTTTTTTTCTGATAAAAAAAAAACGCTCTAATGACCCCCGATTATTGCAAATGTTCAACCCCACCAGTGAGTGCAAGTAACTAAACGGGGCTCTGGCACATTTGTAAGGGCAAAGTCGAGCAACTTTTCAAATGTACAGACATGTGGTACACTTACAGCAAAAGCAGTCGCCTACTTCTACCTACCATGATTATCATGGCCTGTACAACGTATGCTAGGAATAAGCAAAAAAGGTATACAAGGGTTGTATAAATATAACCAATATTTATTAGAATTATAATCCTTTGTAGCAATTAGATTAATCAAAAATAAATCTCCGAGGATATGTTTCTTTATTACACTTTCAACGAGTTTGTAAGTTTTCAGGTTTGAAACGACCCTTACCACAAGTACAATTTTTCTGGAAAAAGAAACTATGCTGTATTGTATCTAATAACAGTATATCATAGTTTCCTTTTCTAAAAGTGTTTTACCTGTATAAGGGTCGTTTAAAACCCGAAAACTTGTAAACTCGTTAAAAGTGTAATAGAGAAACTTATCCTCGGAGATTTATATTTGATTAATCTAATAACCAATATTTGTTTCATAAAGTGACTTATATTTGATTTGAAATAAAACTGAAAACTTTAGTCCATTGATGATATAATATACAAAAGAGGATTTGTTTTGATAGTCAGACAACCACATCGTTACTGCAGAAAAGAAGTTTACATCATCTTCTGGCAATATATACACAGATACTGGGTTCTTCTGCCATCTGCCAAATGGCTAATTACCGCCAGCTGTATCGTCTGATTGTAAACAACCAACGTAATGGTCTGCTGCTACAAAACTTCCTTCTTCAAGTAATTGATTGACCTACTTACTGGCCAATATTTCCTTACCTTATAAACTTTGCATAGAGTCTGGGTGTAAACTGATTTGTCAAATCATGTTTTATCTTTTTTGATAGACTTCAATGGACATAAGATATTATTCTTCATATAATCTGAAGAAAATGAATTCTAAACTGAATATCAATGTTAATGTTAAGCCATCTGTATGAAAAAATGAAATTTGTATAAGCTTATGATCTTGCTTTGTTTTAAATATGAATCGATGTTGGTTCCATATGTTTGAATTTAATATTACACCTTAGTTCTATATATTTTATTGCTTAAAAGGGAACACAACAAAACAAAAAAGAAACTACAATTGCAAATGATTTGATAACTGACAAAGAAAAAAAAAACAATGATAAATAAATAAATGATGATGATAAAAATTCAATATGTCTGGCAGAAAAATGCTTCTATGAATTAAAAAATAAGAATAATTACAAATTTAACATTTAAATTTCACACAACATCATTTGAAGATTCTATTTTAAAGAGTTCAGAATCTGAAGTTCTCCTCTATTTGAATTAAGTCTTATTTTCTTGTTTCTATAATCTATATTCCAAATTGTGCTTTATTATCCTCCCTATCTCTTATAAAAGACTTTTGTAAGAAGATTTAAAAGATAAAAAGACATTTTTTTACTGCGTTAGAAAAATATTGAAAGTATTTAGACACTAGAAACAATTTGTCTGATTGTATGTATGAATATTCAAATATATTATATTATTGTGCATTTATTTTACCAATATTTCAGTTGGCTGAACGCCAACCTTTATCTTCAGCCAACTGAAATATTGGTAAAATAATTGATATTTTGATCCAATATATGCCTTTTTAATCAAAGATTTATTTATGGATTGCTCTATTTTCAAAATATTATACTATTGTGTGCTTGAAATAATTTATATTAATTTTTCTCTTATCACTCTCAGACTCAAATGTCTTTTATATATACACTGGCCCGCAAAATGAAAGGAACAGCATATTTTTTCAATATATCTCAAATTTTATCGAACATTTATCAATGAAATTTTATATACAAATTTATTATTTCATTATTGATTAAAATACCCGAAATCAAAGAAATCGAACACGTATTTTATGCAAATTAGCCGGTCAAACAATGATCTTCTTGCAGTCAGTGTATAAATATCTTGGAAATTGTTGTTAATATGGGGTGTGATCGCCTTTAACTGATAGACAGGCTCTACATCGGCGACCCATACTAAGAATTAGGGAGTTTATAAGCTCCTGTGGAATCAACGCCCACTCTTTTTTAAAGTGTGTTTCTAGCTCATGAGTGTTTCTAGGAGGGGGTTGGAGGGATGAGATCCGTCGTTCTAGATTATTCTATACATGCTCAATGGGATTTAGGTCTGGAGATCGAGCTGGCCAATTCATCCGAGCAGTTGCATGGTTTTGGAGAAAAGTGTCGACCACATCAGCCCTATGTAGATGGGCATTATCATCCATTAGAAGAAAGTTTTCTCCCATTTCAACTGATACAATACGCAGAAGGCTTCACATGAAGGGCCTCTATGCTCGACGACCCATAATTTGTGTGCCGTTGACACCACCTCAAAAGAGAGCAAGGGAACTTTGGCGCAGACAACATGTCGCTTGGAATCCAGATGAATGGAGCCATGTAATGTTCCTGTTTCTCTCTAAACAGCTATTATCGTCGTGTCTTTGTCTGGAGAGAGGTAGGAACCAGAAATAATCCCCGAAATATGTTTGAAAGGGATCCCTACAGAAGCCAATGTTTTATGGTCTGGGCTGGAATCTTCTTGTGCGGTCACACAGCACTCCACATTTTTCGGCAAGGAACCCTGACTGGACAGAGGTATCGGGACGAGATCTTGGCAGCATATGTGATGCCTCAATCATTAGAAATGGTAGAAAACCTTCTTATAATGGATGATAATGCCCGACATAGGGCTGGTGTGGTCGACACTTTTCTCCAAAACCATGCAATTGCTCGGATGAATTGGCCAGCTCGATCCCCAGACCTAAATCCCATTGAGCATGTATGGGACAACCTAGGACGGCGGATCTCATCCCTCCAACCCCCTCCTAGAAACACTCATGAGCTAGAAACAGCCTTAACACAAGAGTGGGCGTTGATTCCACAGGAGCTGATAAACTCCCTAATTCTTAGTATGGGTCACCGATGTAGAGCCTGTATATCAGTTAAAGGCGATCACACCCCATATTAACAACAATTTCCAAGATATTTATGCACTGACTGCAAGAAGTTCATTGCTTGACCGGCTAATTTGCATAAAATACGTGTTAGAATTCTTTGATTTCGGGTATTCTAATCAATAATGAAAAAATAAATTTGTGTATAAAATTTCATTGATAAATGTTCAATAAAATATGAGAAAAATGGAAAAATATGTTGTTCCTTTAATTTTGCGGACCAGTGTATTTCAATATTTATTTTAGTAAGTGTGTGTAGGAAATATTTCTTTACTGTGACAATAAAAGATTGGATTTGTTAGTTGTTATCATACTTTCTAAAAATTTAAACAGAAAGGGTTTGGCTCATCAGTGTTTAATATTCACAGTGGTTCAGCCACTTTAATCTAACACGATGACAGGGTTTATAAGTGATGAGCCACGCCTTCCAATAATTGTTTATCATTTCATTAGGTCATTTGAAAATTGCTTTATTTGAAAACAAGAATTCGCATTGGAATAGTTTATATTTCTCTCGATTATCTCTTCAATGCTTACTTTTCTCAATATAGACTATGTGTTAAACAATTAAAAAGGTTTCCGGAGAGTTTAAGAGTTTTTTAAATAAAAAATATTTTTAAAAGAAACTTTACCTGGAGGCTTAATGTTCTTGTTTCAATATTGATTCAAGTGATTATTTAATCGGGATTATGTGTGTATTACGCATTATATTTAATTATAATATATCATTATAATTCTACTCCCATTAATATTGTGGCTATAACTCAATAAAAGGATGACTCAATATAATAATTATTGACGTATTTCCACACTCAAATAAGTACTTCCTCAGCGTAGAACTGAGGAGTGTTCAATAAAACCCCCTCCTTGTCTGGAAGAGGGCTCTTCAAAGTGGGAAAACCTCTTTTTCTGAAGAAATTTGTATACATATACAATGTCGTGCAACTGAAAGTTGCTGATGGCTTGCGCCATCTATCGGAATAAATATCAACTATTCTCGTTGATTTCTAATTATTTCAGAATTGGCCAAATACCCATCCTTGATTAATCAAGAAAATCTAACCACGGACTCCGTTCGGGCTGTTGGCCCTCATCAGCGTGGTGCAAGCCATAAGCAACTTTCAGTTGCACGATAAGGAGATGCCTTTTTCTTAATTTATGCACCTTATTCCAGTACAATTTCACATTTGTACTATTTTTTCATATACAACTATATATTTTTCCTACATTTTATATACATGTTATATATTCCTTTATTATATATTGTCATGTATTTGATCTTAATATTTTCTGTAGCAATTGATTGAGAGAATCAATAAAATTGTTTAAATTATCAACTGTCTCAGCACTCAAATATTGATAGAAACCGACGGTTAAAATGTTTAGATTCAGCGAAGTGTGAACTCGCGTCTAGCCGAGTTCCAGGATCTCAGAGGACGCTAACCTCAGGGTGAATGGCCTTTAACATCACACTTTGAGATGGAAATAAAGGCCTTTTATAAAAATGTCGCCATTGTACCAGCTACTCCCTTTTTTGATCCTGGATCTAAAACCTTTTTAAAATGTTTATTTTAAGTTTAGAGAAAATATTTGTTCTTATTACTTTAAAATGTTCACACGGTCTTTTCTTTAAATCATATTTAAAACGCACTCTGTCACTTTAAAATAAATAAATAGAAATAAGATATAAAATCTGAGAGGGAAGGGGGGATCTATTAAGAAAGAAACACGTTGCTAACTGTTAAAGACACCCGCCCCTTAACGGGAAGATCCCCTTTAGTAACTTCTATTTACATATTGCTTTGAAAGTATAAGACATTATACATATGGTGCACTAGAGTATAAGTAACTGCAAATTCTTACTTCCCATGATTATCATAGTGAATACAATAAGTACAAAAAATATTATGATTTTATAATATATAATACATATTTTATCGTGTATATATATATATAGATAGATATTTTGACGGAAGGAAATTGATCTATGAAAATTATCAATAGATGTTGCTTAGTTTAAATGTCTATTTTGAAGGGAGAGGCAACCTTTATATGACGACCTTCATGCTATAGCATGAACATAATATAGGTTACTAGGGGCTTAATCAATGTATTTTAATAAATATATGTAAAAATTATATTTCATTTTTATTTTTTATCAATTATATTTATTTTTGATAAATTTTGTTTTTGCGAATTATATCTTTTATTAATAGAATACTTATATTTTATAATCAAATTTATCATAGATATTTTTATATTTATCACAAAGACTTTTTGTATTTCAATTTAATTAGAATATTATTTTAAAAGCTAAATTAAAATTCATCATTTTCAGGTTGTATTACTTTAAAAAAATCATACATTCACTCTATAAATATATTTGTAATACAAATAAAAAAGGTTTAGTTAATAATTTTAAAACAAAAATTATTTTTTTTTGTAATAGTTTTAGAGATTAAACTCATTTTCAAACCACCAAAGAGAAGCTTTGAAGCAATTCCATAAGAATGATGAAGCCTCTGAGACATTACCAACTCATAGATTAGGTATATTTATTCCATTAGATTCATATTGTTTGAATTAAAACAACACTAAATAGTTAATGAAATATTCAGAGTTTACCTTTCAAATATTATATATTTATATATTTATTATATTTAATAGAATGTATACTTTTGATACAAGAGGCCTATTTAAAATTTTAAAGCTAATAGTTTTTATAATATCTCAAGAGACAGTACGTTTTCTTTATCGAGACAACGATTCTGTTTGACTAGGTTTTAAATTGTATATATAATTAGATCTAGTGAATAAAACATTTAGATAGTTATATTGCCTCATGAGAATTGAATACATTTTATGCAAACACATAAATCAACATAGAGAATGTAAAAAATTCGAATCTTGTAAAAAGGTTTATTTCTATTAAAAATTAATGTATATGTTAATTGATATAGCTTTTTAATGTGTGGTCTCTAATTCCACAGATATTTATTTACACATTGTTTTCATTAATGGCTTTTTATCACTTTAGATTGGATGTGATCAAGTTTTTAATGGAGGTATTCAAAAGAAAAACTCGCATTTCAATATACCTTTATCTAAATTTTGATGCATACTCTCCGATTTCATGTTTCTATTCAAAATAAATTTTAAAAATTAGAGAAAAGATTGAAAAATATCCTGATTCAGAAAAATTGTTTTTAAATTGATATAGAAAAATTTTGTAAAGATTTTTATCTCCCCCCCCAATAACTTACAATACAAAATTAAGTATTAAAAAATGTACGTAAGGTGAAATTATGGTGAAAATGAAAGTATGATAATATATTTTTAAATATTTTATATAATTTCTAATAATGTTTGCTCAAAATTCTAGGGAGTTCAAGGTAAGAACTTATAATTTATTATTTTTTCCTTTTTTGAAGAGTCTAAAACAATCATTACAAATATGCTTCAATTATAAACTCTCAATTGAATACGAGCTAAAATCGTAAATAACCCAACAGACAAACATGTTTTTCACATAAATGAACCAACGCATATACGATTTAATAATAAATATGGCGTGACTTTATTTTCTATTCATAACTTAAATAATTTAAGACTTAGCAAATAAAAAAGCAATTCAAGGCAAAAATGATAATGGGTTAATATATGAATTTAATGAAAAGCTAGTCCTAAAGCTATAATAAAGCTGATTAACACTATATGTTAGAACAATTTTTCTCAAATTTTAGAATTTCAATGACATAAATCAGCTCGCGGAAACTAATTATCGTGTTATAATGTATAACCTTATAATTAATTTATAAATCAGATGTCATATAAATTCATTAATAGGTAATACATTGATGATTTATAACTTAATATTTAGTGTTCACACGCTTCTATATGTCAGTGAGATTTCGAAATTTGAGATAATTTGTTCTAACATACAGTGTTAGCACGTTTTTTTTATGTTTCTTCTAGAAAAAACGAGCTGACTCAATTCGATTCAATTGATTTATTTCAAACAACAAAAGAGAATTACACTACGATTTAATGCGATTTTGTTTTATTTATAACACAAAAGAAAACAGAAGAAGAAGAAAAACAACAAAAAGAATGATGATAAGTAACAATAAAATTCTATGAATATGAATTATAATTAATTAATAAAATACAATAATAATAATAATAAAAACTAACATACAGTGTATATAAGTTTCATTATAGCTTTTGACTTATACTCCCCTTTCCTCCTTTTTCATTTTATATCATAGAATACATTTTCAATAAAAGTATTTCATTGTATAATGTCTTCCATATCATTGAAAGAATGATATCTTCTATTTACACACTCATGATTAGAATATAATTATTTCTCGAATTGTTTTTGGACCGTTTGCAATAATGCTTCATTCGATTTTAAAGACGCATAATTTCTTGGTATGGATCAGAGCTCATTTTAAAAACAAACATTATGTTATCTATATATATATATTAAAAATAAAGGAGACATCTTCTGACCACGAGCACATGTGCTTTTTAGATGGCAGAGCGCTATCTAGTGGAGCAAAAATAAACTAAACGTTTATTTAGCTTGCTCCGTGATATCTGGCCAACCCAATTTCTTGATAAATCAAGAAAAGCCATCCATGAACGCGTTTCGCGCTGTTGGTGCTCGTCAGCGTGGAGTAGGCTGTAATCACTGCGACCAAAAATATTTTTGGTCCCAGAGGCTTCTTTAGAAATCGAGAAATGGGTATTTAAGGCCAAATTTGCGTAAAGACGCTTAACACATGAAAAAATAATAGAAAAAAAAGGATAAGTGGGTCAGGTGGTGATATTAAAAGTAAAGAAGGCTTCTCATGACCACGAGCACATGTGCTTTTTAGATGGCAGAGCGCCATCTAGTGGAGCGAAAATAAACTAAGCGTTCATTTAGCTTGCTCCGTGATATCTGGCCAACCCAATTTCTTGATAAATCAAGAAAAGCCATCCACGAACGCGTTTCGCGCTTTTGGCGCTCGTCAGCGTGGAGTAGGCTGTAACCACTGCGACCAAAAAGATTTTTGGTTCCAGAGGCTTCTTGTGAAATCAAGAAATTTTGCTCCACTAGATGGCGTTCTGCCATCTAAAAAGCACATGTGCTCGTGGTCAGGAGATGCCTTCTTTATTTTTAATATCAACACCTGACCCACTTATCTTTTATTTTTTCTATTATTTTTTCATATAATATATTATATTCTCATATACAAAATAGTATAAAAAACATATCAAGAAAATATAAAAGGAATCACAAGGCAGGAGTATATATATAAAATTTCTTACCACTTGTAAATCTTTGATATTTCAATGGTAGATATTTTACTCATGTTTCTAATACAATATATTTAATTATTAAAACGATGTGGTAATCTCTATCCTTATTCATTTTAAAGAATAGGAATAACAAGGCATTGAGTAGATTTTATTTATGAACTCACAAGATTTTGGGCAAATCGCCATGCTACGGGTTGTAGCATTATAAATTAATAAAATTCAAAATATATTATATCTACAGACCTTACTGCAATGATATAAGTTATTGAATGAGAGGGCTTGGCTCATCAGTAGTGAACCCTCTCTGCGGTTTCGCCAAATTAATCTCTAAATCGCTCTACTATTGTATTGGATTAGTTTGAGATATACCCTGTATTTTCTATGGAAGGCAGCTTAGGGGTGTTTAGTGAACCTATGGGCATAAGCTTATAGGTCTGTATAGGTACATGAATATAATTCTAAGGTATTGCATCGAGCAAAGCTCTTCCGCAAATATGGTTTCATAACAAATATATATTAGTAGATTAAATTTAGAAATTCAATTGTCATTTATCGTTAAATTTGTTACATATAAATTTACTAGCAATTTACTGACAAAATAATTTGGCGAAACCGCTGAGAGGGTTCACTACTGATGAGCCAAGCCCTCTCATTTAATAACATATATCTTTGCAGTAAGGTCTGTAGAGATAAAATTTGTTTATGTTATTTAAAAGAATCACATTTCCAGTAAAAATTTATTTGTAACAAATTTTAACGATAGATGGCATTTTAATTTATAAAAATTCAATAATACAAACACACTTGTTTTAAAACAAAGAAATTTGGTGAGGATGAATTTATAAAGCAAAATTAGAAGCAAAAAAATCTACGAATGGAAAATTGAAAATGTTGAAAATAAATATAACAACAACTATTTGGATAATAGAAATAAGTGTGACACACGAAGCAAAAAATAAATATTTTGGTATAAAAATCACTATTTATAGGTCAGCTTCTTTAAGGGAGATTGCCTAAAACGTTTTGAATATCTTTATAAAATTCAATATATATATAATAGGAGAAAAATTGTAATATATAGACATTAAACTCGTAAAATCACATTATAGAAAAAATCACTCATAAAAAATACAGTAGATAAAATTTGTAACAATAAAATTTGCAAAAACAATTAATAAATAACAATTAAATTTATGAAAACAAAAGTTGAAAATTAAAAAAGATAATAATTTGCCCTAATTGTGATTTATATAGAATATATAACTACGTCTTTTCTAAATATATTTAAAATATTAATAAATCGCCAAACGAACTGTTCCATCTCAAGATTTTATCTCCTATATTCGTTTGACAGAAGGCCGGTCCAGATCAAAAAAGACCAGCAGATAAAAAGCAGAAGATCCCAATTACAGCGGCAGATGACAAGTGCATGTTGACATTAACCTGACAAACAGACGACTCTTTCATTTCCCTTCTCTCCCGCATAGATCCTTTTTTATTTTTTATTTTTTTTAGAACCTAGGAAAGTTTATTTCACACGTCTGGACTTATTCACTGGAATAGTTCTGCCAAAGATATTGTCATATATTGTCAGTTTCCATATATATATATATATATATATTAAAAATAAAGAAGGCATCTCCTGACCACGAGCACATGTGCTTTTTTAGATGGCAAAGCGCCATCTAGTGGAGCAAAAATAAACTAAACGTTTATTTAGCTTGCTCCGTGATATTTGGCCAACCCAATTTCTTGATATATCAAGAAAAGCCATCCACGGACGCGTTTCGCTCTGTTGGCGCTCATCAGCGTGGAGTAGGCTGTAACCACTGCGACCAAAAATATTTTTGGTCTCAGAGGCTTCTTGAGAAATCAAGAAATGGGTATTCAAGGCCAAATTTGCGTCAAGATTTCTATCGTTTTTTCATATATATATATGTAATGATGAGAGAATTCCAGTAGCTTTTGTAGAGATCTGTCGACTAGAAATGTGATGTGGTGAGGTATCCTGTCAACTACTGAAATAAATAGTTGAGTTTGATGTCGACTACTGAAATAAGTTGAAGTCCTGGTAGCTCTTGTTGTACTGTGTTGACCGAGAGGAACAGTTAGGATGTAGAGTTTTCCAGTACCTCTCTGAACCTTGGAAGACCTTTAAAAGTTCTCACAAAATACAGGCAGTCGTGGTCGAGGCAGAGTGGAAAAGCTTGGGGATATCCATACACAAAAAACGAAGACACAGTTGCACTAAGAAAGTTCCGTTAACAGATAAAAGCTGAGCTAGGAGCGAAAAGATGGAGATAGAAACGTTCTGACTCGTCTACATGATGGATAAGATCGACCTAACATACGACCGACGCGGCTTGCACTAAGGGTGAACTAAACTAAACTGAACTGAACTGAGCTGTCAAGTCACTGTAAGGTGATGTATTTATAGGTTAAAGACGGGGCGACCTTATGTGACAGGGGCGTTTCTGAGAAAAGGGGGGCCTTGGCATGTCCAGGTGTGAGAGGGGTCTCTGCATTCCACCACATGTGACAGTGTGGGTGGCCTTGTTTGTGGGAATTGTAAATCGACCTGATTTATGACTTCCATCTTTAGACTTTGTTGTTTTGGCAATACTATGCTCGATCTCTGCTTTAGCTCAACTCTTAAATCTATTACAGATTTTATTTATTTATCCACTAATCTAATCAGTTCTAATCAGTTGCCTGCTGGCCTACTTCATCCGATCCCTGCTGCAAATTATCCCTTCGAGAGAGTTGGTATCGACTTTTTGGGACCATTGCCATCTACGAAGAACAGAAAGAAGTGGATGATAGTATTGACCGACTATTACACAAAATTTGCGGAAACGAAGGCTGTCATCGATGCCACAACGAGGGAGGTTGCTAAATTTCTGACAGAAAATGTTATTTTGAAACATGGAGCCCCACGGTATCTGATTAGCGATAGAGGAAGCCAATTCACGAGCAATTTGGTGAAAGAAATAACCAAGATATGTCAAATTCAACATTGCCTCACAACAAGCTATCACCCACAGACAAATGGCCTCACAGAGCGATTAAACAGAACATTGATCAATATGATAAGCATGTACGTGAACGTAGATCAAAGGAATTGGGACGAGATACTTCCATTCATAACCCATGCTTACAATACGACAATACAAGAAACAACCAAATATTCCCCGTTCTTCCTTTTGTATGGAAGGGAACCAGTCTCGATTTTGGATGACACGAATATCTTCATTGAGCCCGATTCGGAGGATTATGACGAGTACGTGAGCAAGTTGATGGAAAAAATCGTGAGAACGAGAGATATTGTGAAAGTTAATACCGAGAAAAGTCAGGCAAAGATGATTAATTATTACAACCAAAAACATCGGCAAACTGGTTATGAACCAGGTGATTTAGTAGCGCTGTGGACTCCAATAAGAAAACCTGGAAAATGTGAGAAACTTTTGAGACGCTATTTCGGACCCTACATCGAGCTGAAAAAAATTTCCGATGTGAACTACTCCATCGTGCCAGAAGATAACTCTGGGAACCGCACACAACCTACAACAGTTCACATAAGCAGAATCAAGCCTTACTTTGCGAGAATTGAAAACGGTCACGAGGACGCGACCATTTCGGAGGAGGGAGAAGTGTCACATTCTGCATAGTTATTTTGTAAAATATGTAACATACAGAGTTCAAACAACGACTACTCACCCGGGCAGGCACGGGTCACGCGCCACCGCGTCACGTGGGGAGATAAACATTCTATGTTCTCTGCATAGCTGCTTTTGTTTTTTGAGTTTAGTTCGTTGTTAATATTATTCTTATTTATATATTATATATTATTCTATAATAACCTTTTCATTATTAATAAAATATAGTTGCTTGTTTTATGAGAACGCGGTCTGGTTTATTTTATGAGATGGCGAACGCTGATCAGCAACCTTTAGAAGCACCTACGGTCGAGGCGGGTGTAACACTATGCTCGATCTCTGCTTTAGCTCAACTCTTAAATCTATTACAGATTTTATTTATTTATCCACTTTGTACAAATTACATTACATATGGCGATGCAATGACACAGATTAATCATGCGCATAATTATTTATAGATGTGTTTCTATATACAACATGACAATCTTATTATAAGTTATATACACAGTATGGGGTTGTTGGTTTAAATTACCATAGATGGGCCCCGGGAGTGAAAGGGTTTATCCGGGTTTAGGCGGGTAAAGCCTCTCTAACACAGGTAAGTAATTAAAATTTCTTTTAATTAATTTAAACTGTGAGGGTTAAAAAGGGCTATAACAAGATGATATTTGTTGGATATATAAAAGTGAAATAAAAATGACATTTTGTTTGATTAACAAAAAAGATGATTAAAATAAAATGATGACATAAAAATTCACATTCTAAGAGAATATTGGTGGGCGTTGGACAGGGTTAGTAGTTAAAGAATAAGCAATTGTGAGATTTACACATGCAATCAAATACTTAGGTCCAGGTGCAAAGCGAGGATATGGACTTGAGCGTCTTCCTAGGCAATGTTTCACCTGTGATCCTGTATAGAGTAACAGTGCTTTGTCACAATTGTAGTGTTATTGGGTTGAAAAGTTGTTGAAGAATATGTAATTGTTAGAAGTGCCCATGTAAACCAAATACTCAGATCCAGGTTCAAAGCGAGGATATAGACTTGAGCTGTCTTCCTTGGCAATGTTTCACTTGCGATCCTATATAAGGGTTACAGTGTTTTGTCACAATTTTAGGATTATTGGGTTAAAAGTTGTTGAAGAAAAGTTGCTTATTAATATGATTGAGAAAGGAGTGAAATAGAGCCATGCGATAAGTAGAATTGTAGCGACAGTAGGTGATCTGACTTGACTCGAAATCAAAGGTTGAATGTGGTCCGCTAGAGCTGAAAAAAAAAGTTGAAAGTTGAAAAAAGTGAACGCTTTGTGTATGCGTTGGTGATTTGCTCTGCGGATGAAATGAAATAAACTCTTGAAGCTTTTTCAGACCAGAAGTTTGGATTTGTAAGTCTGGGGAACTGTGTTCAAGGCGTTTGTTGAATTACGAAATCAAAAAATAAATTGTCAAGCAGTGCTGTCGTTTTTCTACATTGATGTGACGCAATGACTGAAAAGATAGTGATGAAAAATATAGGGGATTGGTTAAAGAATATGATTGTTGAAAACGATTGTTGTAGATGCCCGATAGTGGATGATAAACTTTGTCAGATAATAAAGGTATTTAAACAAATAAAATATAGTGAATAGAAATATAGAAATATGATTGCGGGTACAAAAAGTGTAAGTGGACAAAATTAAACCTGTAATATATAAAATATATAATAAATAATAAAATAAAAATAATTTTTGAAACAATTAGATGTTTTACAATACTAAAATAATATCATGAAAAATAAAAGTAAATTTGATTGAAGGTTTTTTTTTTTTTAAATGTTGGATTAAAAAATTTGTTTATATAATTGAAAGGTAAGAATAAGAATAATTATTCAAGATTTTATACAAAATTTATAATATAATTGAAGGTCATTAATGATTGGATAAATTTTAAGTAGTGTAAAATTGAACAAAAATTGTCTCTTTTGACGAAAAGTTACAATTGTTGCGTGTAGATCATATCCCATTGGTAAACATTGGTGTTTTTATGAATCTCTGAAACTGGGAATATGTGAAATGATCTTTTCGTTTGTCCATAATGCTGGTATGTAGAGAATGATTTCTCTTTCGCGTTATAAAGTCTATATAAGACTTAACCAAATTGTTTTAATTGGTGTTATCAATTTAACATGTAAAATGTTTAATGTATGTTGTGTTGTGATATCTCGTTGGTGAGATTTGTGAGATTCTCGAGGAAATCTAAATGGTTGGTTTGAAACATTTGTTTAAAATGGCGATCATGAAGCTAGCGGTCAAGATGACTGCTTGAGGGGGGAGAGAAGATATTCTCCTTTTGTTGAGTTGGCAATTTTCTGCTATAATTGAAAGATATGATTTTCTCGGTGTTTGTAGTTGTTGTGTTTGGAATTTAGTTTAGACTTAGAAAAAATGTTATCAGGTGATGTCAGGTTTAGATGTGTGGTGAAAGTGCGACTTACGACGTGGACACGCTTTGGGGTGAATTGTGGTGTCACAGGCGTGAAGGGCGTCTTTGGCCTGAAAAGTGAAAAAGTTTTGTGGTGTGGCACTGTGACATGAAGTGAGAAATGTGAATATAAAGGTGTCACGTGAAGTCTTAGTTTGGTACAAATCTAACCTGTTTCACCATGAATAACAAATTTAATAAAGTCATGGGTGGTTGCTGTATGAAACACATCGAGAGAATATTTGACTGTTAGTGGATGTGGCACGCTTAATGTGAAATTATTTTATTGTGGCGACGATATAGAGCTAAGTGGAGCTCGAAATTGGATTTGTGTGTTGAGTCGCGCACTAATAATTGTTGCCAATTTGAGATAGTGATGCGAGGGTGTTGTAAGGTTTTTTGAAAGAAATGTGTTGATGACCAATCATGCATGTAAAAGGAAAAGACGAGGGAGTGTATTTATCCTCGAATATTAACGATTGTAATCGTTTTGGAAGGCTGTGACTTAAATCAGCTACTGGCGGTGAAGTGGAGTGAATCTTTATTTTTAACTTGTTTTGGGAAAGATAGTTGTTTTCCCTAGTGGCGTTTTTGAAGATATTGAAGATTAATTTATATTTAAAATTTGACTATACTTTTTAAATCGTTGATTATGTTAGTTAAAATGATTCTTATAAAAGGGTAATGTCGTGAGAGTTACACATAATTTGAATTGGACGCTTACTTAAAATGGTGAACATTACCAAATTTTAAGAATTGATAAAGATATTGGTCTTTTGGTATAAAGATAACTAATAAGTAAAACAAAAATAAGTTGAGAATTATGATGAATGAGATTAAAAAAAAAATAATAATAATGAATTTTTTTTTTTTCAAGTCGTAGCTTTGGATAATGCCATTTTAGGTAAATTTAGGAAAGGCATGTAAGATTAGTAAATTAGTAGAAATGCGTGATGGGCGAATTTTTTTTTAAAGTAAAATTGAGAGTAATAACTTGAAATTTATAATCTGATTAAAAATTAAAGTAAATTTGATCAATGAAAATGTGAAAGTTTTAAAAATTGAATTAAAAAATGGTATAAAAAAGGTAAAAATTGATTTTAAAATGCTTAAAGTAAAATATAAATACAAAATTTATAGGGAATCAAGTTTTGAACTTGAGGATAAAGTTAAGGTAGGTTTTTTAAAAACTTACAGTTGTGTGAAAGTTCAGTCAGGAAACTTGGTCTTGGTTTGTATTCCTGCTGACGTTGAAGACGCTCCATGTAGAGCTTGTAGACGCTTGTAGCTTCTGTGAAGTTGATTGTGGCTTGTTGCCTTGAGCATTGTCTCGACGATGTCAAGTCGAAGGTGTGGAACTTGTCACAGGGTTTGGGCCACATCGCTGCTCGGTTTCCATGACTTGCGGGAATATCGGGGCTGTCGTTGGCGCGGTCAGCTTGCTCCCGACGTTGGCGATCAGTTAGCGGGTATGCGGAAGTCCGTTGGGGCGGCGTTTCTTCCGTAAACATCGTCTCTTGTTGGGGGGAGAGATTGCTTTGTCGTTTCGTTGGAATGGCGGATTTGCTCCTCCATCTTTGCTCTTTCTCGCTTCCTATCTGAACAGTCTTCCTACCTCTTCGTTGTGTCATCCTTCGTTTTGGTCATCCTGTCGGCTCATGTAATGAGATGAGAGAATTCCAGTAGCTTTTGTAGAGATCTGTCGACTAGAAATGTGATGTGGTGAGGTATCCTGTCAACTACTGAAATAAATAGTTGAGTTTGATGTCGACTACTGAAATAAGTTGAAGTCCTGGTAGCTCTTGTTGTACTGTGTTGACCGAGAGGAACAGTTAGGATGTAGAGTTTTCCAGTACCTCTCTGCACCTTGGAAGTCCTTTAAAAGTTCTCACAAAATACAGGCAGTCGTGGTCGAGGCAGAGTGGAAAAGCTTGGGGATATCCATACACAAAAAACGAAGACACAGTTGCACTAAGAAAGTTCCGTTAACAGATAAAAGCTGAGCTAGGAGCGAAAAGATGGAGATAGAAACGTTCTGACTCGTCTACATGATGGATAAGATCGACCTAACATACGACCGACGCGGCTTGCACTAAGGGTGAACTAAACTAAACTGAACTGAACTGAGCTGTCAAGTCACTGTAAGGTGATGTATTTATAGGTTAAAGACGGGGCGACCTTATGTGACAGGGGCGTTTCTGAGAAAAGGGGGGCCTTGGCATGTCCAGGTGTGAGAGGGGTCTCTGCATTCCACCACATGTGACAGTGTGGGTGGCCTTGTTTGTGGGAATTGTAATTCGACCTGATTTATGACTTCCATCTTTAGACTTTGTTGTTTTGGCAATACTATGCTCGATCTCTGCTTTAGCTCAACTCTTAAATCTATTACAGATTTTATTTATTTATCCACTTTGTACAAATTACATTACATATGGCGATGCAATGACACAGATTAATCATGCGCATAATTATTTATAGATGTGTTTCTATATACAACATGACAATCTTATTATAAGTTATATACACAGTATGGGGTTGTTGGTTTAAATTACCATATATATATATATATATATGTTATATTAAAATAATATTTTATTTTAAATTATAATTTCATAGATTCAAATACTCTGCTAAATCGACCGCCAGAAGCCACTCTTCCCCTATAAAAACTCGTTGTTGTTTTATCCCAATGGCCGGCTCAAAACTTTTGTACATTATGTAAATAATATTTTGTTTTTCTTATTCTACTCGCCTTAAGCCAAGCATTACTTTTTATCAAATTATGCTCTTTTATATATTCCTCAGCTCAAATAAAGAAATCAATGATCAAAATTATTTTTAATGTCATACTTTCAAGATTTAACCACGACTGCATCACCATTACCATAATCCTCAACATGATCTAAATACAACAGAAAATCAAATCTCATTTGTTTTTAAATATAATAATATATATATTAATAACTATAAAAAAATATAAAGGTAGCAATGCGTTTATTTCTATAAAATAATCTCTTGCTTCAATATTGAGTAAAATTAATCATGCTTCCAGGGAAAAGTGTCTTTTCAAAACATTTTTATTCTCTAACTTTCGGGCACGGACGTCCTTCTACAGTAGAAAACCAAGGTATAATAAGTCGCCAATAGAACACGAGTTAAATATAATTGGATTCTATTTTACATATAGTATTTACATATGTAAATAGTATACGATTATATTTAACTCGTGTTCTATTGATGAATCATTATACCAGGTTTTCTTCTGTAGAAGGGCGTCCGTGCCTGAAAGCTAGAGAATAATAAAAATGTTTTGAAAAGAAACTTTTCCCTGGAGAAATGATTATTTTTATTCAATGCATTTCTTTATTCGTGCGAAGTGCAAGCTTTCGGATCTTTATAAACCTCCAATAGCATGCCGGTAGAAGGATTATAAAGATCCGAAAGCTTGCACTTTGAACGAATAAAGAAACGCATTGATACCTTTTATATTCATATACTTTATAGCAATTTTCTTTTTTAAATCAATATTAATAACTGGTAATATAAACAAGAGAATTTTACGAAAAATAATTATACAGCCTTTAAACTAAAAATGTGATTTTTTCACGTGTTAACTAGGCTAATGATCCCGTTTAATATTAGGATGCATTCTTAGTGATTGTTTGCCTAATCGAATTTGTTTTAAGTAATTTTTTTATTATTATTAATTGTAGTAGAATATTAAGTATTTAGCAGTAGTTTTTTTTAATTTAAAGCGCTATGTCCCCCTAGGGACACTTGCGCTGTCATACATGTATGCTTTTTGTCTATACATATATTTGTTGCTATATATTATTTAAATATATCTACAAAAGGTATTGAATTTAATATTCATTTCTTTAATGGAAATTAAAATACTTGGATCTGTTACTATTAAATTATTGTTGATTCTATAGACTTGAAAAACAGGACAATCTAGTAAAAGATGTATTGATAATCTTGTAGTGTATAAATGTAAACTTATAGCCCCAAGAGAGAGTTGTGATGTAAAATTCCTTGAAAGGAAAGAATGGGATGTAAAAGCTAGACATTAACACCGACGCTAAAGAGAGATATAGTTTTATATGCATGTAATATGATGCAATTGTTATTACACTATAATATTTGATGTATTACACTGTTGTAGAATCCTGTCGACTTAACCGTTCTGTGACAATATCGTTGCGGAATTTCTTGTTGTTTGATTTGAATGGTGAGGATTGATTGAAACGCAGTCGTTGAGTGGTAAGTGAAGCACACAGTTAGGAATAATCAGGACACATGATGAGGTTTGAAAATAAAAGGCAACTGGATTGGAGGGAAGAAAGCTTGATAAGAGCTGAGCGATTTGACTTATTAATTATATGATCACATGGTGATGATTGTACTTAGCTACGGGATGAGCAGAGGGGAGAGAGAGACCTCGAGAGTAGATGTCACCTTCTTGGAAGTCGAATCACTACTGACAATTCTTGTCTTTCGATTTAACACCACGAGTTGGCTTCTTTCTCATTGGTCGAGAGATAGAATGTGTCCTTTTTCCTATTGGTTGACCTACTTAATGGTTCCTCCCTAATTGGCCGGCGGTTTCCTTTGGTATTAGTTACGCCCGGCCTGGGTCAGGAAGTCTCGTGTTTGTTTGACTCTATTTACTTCCGCGGCTATCAAAATACGTCCGGTCTCTGTCCGGAAGCATTGGATGTCTCTCAAACTTTTATAACTTCTGGTCACTCGACACGTCCTGTTTTGCCAGGAAGTGTTGGTTTAAACTTAGCTCGCAGGGTTCCCGGGGTCAGAAGGTTAGCTGCGACGTTATTAATAAATATGTTCTCCTCTAGATCTACTTCCTATGTCTTTTGTTACTTTCTTTCCTCCAGTTACCTTACTCTTTTATTAGATCTTTGAAAATCATACATGGTACATACATAGTGGGTCGGGGTTGCATTTAATTATATACAAATTATGACAGATGCGCCCCCTACATGTGAAGAATTCAAGAAGGGGTTAGCCTGAGAGAATTCTGTAAAGTGAAAAATAATTTTGTGGGAAAATTAGTTGTGGGTATTGAGTCTATATACAAGCATTGGTGGCGACATAAAAGTAAGATAGAATGGTGTTGATGATATAGGTTGAGTATAATTAATAGAAATCAAAAATTTTTAATTGTAAGAAATCAATGAATGTTATGGTACATAGTGGGCAAAAAAAAAGGAAAATGCGCCTAAACGAATTCTACTCGAGTTAAGAAATGAATTCGAGGGAGTTCTATTAAGGCTTTTGAAATCAAAATAAAAGCAATATAAAAATAGTTGAATGAAATCAAAATTGAATGTTTTTGGTTGAAAAAGAAAAATTGTTTTGTTGCATGGTGATAAGGGAAAATGCCTAGTTACTTTTTTGCTCGAATTTTGGAAAAGAATTCGAGGGAATTTCATAAGGTCTTTTGAAATCAAAATAAAATAAAATAAAAGGTTTTTGAGCGAAATCAAAGTTGAGTGCTTGGTTGAATGGTGAAAAAAAAAGGAAAAATGCCTAACCATATTCTATTCGAGATTGGGAATGAAATCGAAGGAATTCTATTAGGTCTTTTGAGAAATCAAAAATAAAAATAAAATAAAAGTTTTTTGAGCGAAATCAAAGTTGAGTGCTTGGTTGAATGGTGAAAAAAAAAGGAAAAATGCCTAATCATATTCTATTCGAGATTGGGAATGAAATCGAAGGAATTCTATTAGGTCTTTTGAGAAATCAAAAATAAAAATAAAATAAAAGTTTTTTGAGCGAAATCAAAGTTGAGTGCTTGGTTGAATGGTGAAAAAAAAAGGAAAAATGCCTAATCATATTCTATTCGAGATTGGGAATGAAATCGAAGGAATTCTATTAGGTCTTTTGAGAAATCAAAAATAAAAATAAAATAAAAGTTTTTTGAGCGAAATCAAAGTTGAGTGCTTGGTTGAATGGTGAAAAAAAAAAGGAAAAATGCCTAACCATTATTCTAGCTCGAGATTGGGAATGGAAACCGAGGGAATTCTATTAGGTCTTTTGAGAAATCAAAAATAAAAATAAAATAAAAGTTGAACGAAATCAAAGTTGAGTGCTTGAAAAAGAAAAATGAAAAATAAAAAGGTTTCAACAACAAAGGGTGATTTAATGTTTTTAGTTTAATCGAAAACCAGTGGGTTTTCGTTGATAATTGTGTTGTGGCAGTTTAAGCTAAGTGGTAAATAGAATGATAATTGATAAATGAAAATGATAATATAAACTAATTGGTAAATAAAATGATAGTTAATGATTAAAAGTGATAATAAGCTGAATAAATTGATAAATTGATTAAATATTTACATTTTTAATTGAGAGAAAATAATGAAAATGATTGATATGAAAAATAAGGTATATTGGTTTGAACCCTTTTGTGTATCTACATGCCCTGATCTAAATGTTTTAATTGCTCAATTATGCCCTATAAATTTTTTATCTCATCTGTAGCGACACTTAGGTGAGAAATGTGATTCTACCCCTCAAGTGCGTTTATGCTATGTGTATAGGAGACATGGAGATCTATATAACCTTTAGGTGTAATTTTTATCTTTGTGTGTGTTGTGAAAAAATGTTAGAAGTTTGTTGTGTAAGAAATGTGTGAGCTAGTTCTATGTGTTATCTCGTGGATGTGGAGTTGGGTGGTAAAAATCGATATGTAGACTCGAACTGGAATCCAAAAAATCGGTGGCATAGAGAAATCTGTGGCTGGGGAGAGCGGTGACCTAATTTGGATGAGCGGGGCTTTGTAATGAGACGCCGGAAGCGGGACTCGGGGACGCGAGGTCCGGTCTAAACTTATCCACCCCCTGTTTGCGTAATTGGAGTCATGGCGACGTCCTTATTTCTTCGCGGGAAGATATCTGCCTTGCTTCTACGTTTCTTGTCGGCCTAATTGTTTTTTATAATTGAATCTTTTACTTTCGGCATTGGTTGCGTTGTGTGTATGATATGTTTTGTGTACGAAATTTTGTTTTGTTTGTGGGTTTTACTTGTTTGACGATGTCTTGTGCCATGTGTTATGGTCTGCCAATACATTGTGAAGAGATAAGTTGGTGTAAGTTCGACGTTATTTGTATTTTGAAAAGCCGGATGTTGTATCCATTTATTAAATCGAATGGTCGTTGTGACTTTAGAAAAAAAAATGCTATTCAGTGGCATTAGGGTGGAATTGAGTGAAAAATGAGGCTTACGACGTGAACATGCTTTGAGTGGAGACGTGTCACAGGCTTGGTGAAAGGCGTCTGTGGCCTGAAGTGAAAAAGTTTTGTGGGTGACCTGTGACACGAATCGAAAAAAAAATTTGTGAATGAAAAGGTGTCACGCGAAAACCTTGTTTGTACAAAATTTTACCTGTTCTCACTATGAACAACAAATTTATTAAAGTCATGGGTGCGGGTTGTACGAACATCTATCGAAATTTCTATTGTTAGTGTAAATGGCACCTTTTAATGTGAACATTTTTTTAGTGTTTTGGGTAGACGAGATGATTGTTACTAACGACGGTGCATGCGTTTGTTGGTGGTTGTCGTCTTTTGGCGCGAGTGTCGTGCTTGTTGGGCTGGTTGTGTGTGTTACCGTTGTGCGACGACGTATGGGTGCGTGTGTTGTGAGTGTGAAAACCGTCCTTTGGATGGGTGTTGTCGGTGTATTGTTGTTGCGAATGTCGTGATTGTTGCTAAATACGTTTGTGGGATTGTTGTGAGGTACATTTTTATGGCGTGGCTACGTATGGTCATGCATAAATTTTGTGTGGTAAGTGTGTGAGCTGTACTGACACGTTTTTTTTGGGCATGGTGATGGTTGAAGCCTTTGTGGCTTGTATTTGAGGGCATATAGTATTGATAATTGGGTTGAGTGATAAACATGGTGATGGGGTCAATGAATGCAGGCAAGGGTTGTCCTGTGTGACAAATTTGATTGTAGTGCAAGTCCTTTCGGACAGGTTTGGTCTAGCCCGTGCGTGCATTCATTGAGTACAAAGGTTAGATATGGTTAAAGGGGTAGGTAGGTTAGATAGAAGTTCAAAGTCAATTCCTTGACGGCATAGGGTGGGTGCCTACCTCAGTTCAACAGGTCTCCTTTGGGACGTCTTGGTTTGGAGTGGTTGGCTTGGCTCGGGACTGCTCGCACCGTCCGCGAAATTGAAGTGAAGTCCGGTACTGGAAGATCATTTTGGGATCGTTTATGCTGACCCGGATCGCGCGGATTGGTTTCGGGGATTGTGTACGGCATGGCGGTGGATGACTCCTCGGTGGTCGGTGTCCGACCTTGGTGACACTCGCCTGGGATTGGCGGGGGTTGTGTCCGTCGTCCTCCCCGGGGAATGGCGTTCCGGAATTCCGTCTCACTTTGTGGGGCGTTGACACGTCGGATGGCCACGGTCATCTGCCATATGATGGCCGCTAGAAGGCGTCTGGTCGCCTCGCCGCTTGCCCGCTTCTTTCCTCTGGGTTTTGTCATTGCCGTTTGATTTGCTGGTGTCTGGGCTAATTTCCATCTTGATCCTGATTAAGTTCCTTAATCTTTATCCTGTCGACTCTGTGTAATATGATGCAATTGTTATTACACTATAATATTTGATGTATTACACTGTTGTAGAATCCTGTCGACTTAACCGTTCTGTGACAATATCGTTGCGGAATTTCTTGTTGTTTGATTTGAATGGTGAGGATTGATTGAAACGCAGTCGTTGAGTGGTAAGTGAAGCACACAGTTAGGAATAATCAGGACACATGATGAGGTTTGAAAATAAAAGGCAACTGGATTGGAGGGAAGAAAGCTTGATAAGAGCTGAGCGATTTGACTTATTAATTATATGATCACATGGTGATGATTGTACTTAGCTACGGGATGAGCAGAGGGGAGAGAGAGACCTCGAGAGTAGATGTCACCTTCTTGGAAGTCGAATCACTACTGACAATTCTTGTCTTTCGATTTAACACCACGAGTTGGCTTCTTTCTCATTGGTCGAGAGATAGAATGTGTCCTTTTTCCTATTGGTTGACCTACTTAATGGTTCCTCCCTAATTGGCCGGCGGTTTCCTTTGGTATTAGTTACGCCCGGCCTGGGTCAGGAAGTCTCGTGTTTGTTTGACTCTATTTACTTCCGCGGCTATCAAAATACGTCCGGTCTCTGTCCGGAAGCATTGGATGTCTCTCAAACTTTTATAACTTCTGGTCACTCGACACGTCCTGTTTTGCCAGGAAGTGTTGGTTTAAACTTAGCTCGCAGGGTTCCCGGGGTCAGAAGGTTAGCTGCGACGTTATTAATAAATATGTTCTCCTCTAGATCTACTTCCTATGTCTTTTGTTACTTTCTTTCCTCCAGTTACCTTACTCTTTTATTAGATCTTTGAAAATCATACATGGTACATACATAGTGGGTCGGGGTTGCATTTAATTATATACAAATTATGACATGCATTCTTTATTTTAGCATGGTGTTATGTTTCTGAGAAGCAACATATTCCAACATCACTCTTTAATGCTTGTTTAATACATAAAATATATAAATATCACGCTAATTATTAGTCATTATGATTACAATTAATGTACCATTATTATACAATCATCATTTTGTGTTTGATTCTTAAATTTCTATATCAAAGGTATTTTCCACCTCTCAGTGAGATTATAAGAGACAGTCATAATGAAAAATATTTCTTAAATCATTCTTTGTTGAGCAAACATTCACTCGGAGCGAGCCCGGGCGAAGCCGGGTCACAATGTTTAATTTCAAAAATTTTATTTTATTTAGAAATCAGCCTTTTATATTTATAAATATACACTCTAGTATGAATGCATTCGAGTAAATCCCGAGCATTTCCCGGGTCATTTGACTAGTTAAGAATAAGAAGAAGAAGAATTTAAATTTATAAATAGTATATTCTCTCTCTTTTGTGATTGTAAAACGACATTTGAAAATTATCCCGCATGTGTTTCTTTTCAACGAAAAATCGAAAATTTATTTCAAGGAGAAATAACGATTATTTCTAACCTTTGGGATGAGGTATGAAAGGGTGAATTGCGAAGAGTAATGATAAACGGAAAAATAAAGTGTCCAGGGATTGGAATGCAAATATATATGCAAATATGCAAAAAAAATCTGGTTTTAAATATTTGTTAATGGGCTTTTATAATTTAGAATATATTTCACAGCTGAGTTTATTTTCTTTTATTTAAAAGGGCGACAACTTTCAATTTAAAAAAA
The DNA here is from genome assembly GCA_030710605.1 of Cordylochernes scorpioides. NCBI lineage: Eukaryota > Metazoa > Arthropoda > Arachnida > Pseudoscorpiones > Chernetidae > Cordylochernes > Cordylochernes scorpioides. The sequence goes on along the minus strand of CP092881.1, from coordinate 24,053,912 downwards.
TATCTCTACTATAGGTTCCTATTAAGTAAACTAAGTTTATAGAAGAACAATATTCGCTCGTAAGTGTACTTGGTTCGGTAAAAGAAACTCATTGTAAAAAAGTGTTTTATGATTTTTAATAAATATAAATTTTCCAATATGATTCTTTAATGAAAAGATCTTTACAAACTAATTTAAAATTCTGAAAAACCTTCATGGATAACTAACTACTTGGAGATTTTACAGAATGGTAAAAACCAACAGACATAAAACAAAAAGGAAGATAAAATTCTACTTCACTCTCATGTCCCATTAGATCGGACATTCCAATTAAAGAGAGGGGATAAATAATGTCCATACACTCGCCTTTAACCTAAATAACACCCTGCTCAATTGGAACATAAATTTGGAACTCAAAGGACATTTCTTAAATTATTATTGTCTCCTAATTTTTCCCTCCTTGGAAACATAAATTTTGAAAGTTTGCATAAGTAGGTTTTTTTGTGTTCATAGCAGGCTATATTTTCTAAATTTTTAGCAATCTTTTGTTCTCTTTTGAAATTATGACACATTTTATGAAGTTTCTCAGAAAAAGATTTGGACGTAAGTAGTTATTTATCGGTGTAAAATAAAGCACTTATTATTTTGTACTCGTTTCATAGAGCTTTGCTTTTTAAAGAATACTTGTATATATTTTATTGTATTGTATTATGAGGGAAGAAGTGCTCAACTCCACAGACAACGACTGATTGCTCCCCCTCCACTCTAAATTTCTTTTCTTCCCTACTCATGTACATATATAACCTTTTAGGGGAATCCCCTTGTAAGACAATAGTGTTTTAATGAGGGTTTTTGTTGTTGTTGTATTGTATTGTATGTAATGATACTCGTATATAAATATATGACCAGGTATTAATATCAGTCAATATAGGAAATAACAAGTTTGATATAAAAATGTGAATTTTATTCAGATTTATCAATTTATATACAACATGAATTGAGTTTTAAATATGATTTATTATGTATCAAATATTTTATAAACAATAAATTTCAAATTTTCAAAATGGGTATTCAATCTTTTTGAAAGGTATTCTAGAATAATAGAAAACTAGAATTTGTATAGCTTTATAAAACAACAATTTCATTACGAGTTTATTTATAAAAACCATTTTCCAATATTAAAACAATAGAATCAAGCAATAGACAAATATCAATACCAAATTATATCTTATGAAAAAGGCATCTCCATATCGTGCAAATGAAAGTTGCTGATGGCTTGCGCCATCTATAGGAATAAATATAATTTATTCTCGTTGATTTTTAATTATTCCAGAAATGGCCAAATACCCATTCTTGATTAATCAAGAAAAGCTAACCACGGACACGTTTCGGGCTGTTGGCCCTCATCAGCGTGGTGCAAGCTGTACCTCAACGACCGAAAAACTGGTCATTCAGGCATCCTGAAAAATCATGAAACGGGAGTTAAGGCTAGAATTGCGTGAGACCGCGACACAATGTGAAATTATATCTGTTTCCAACCTTACTGTCTTAGATTAGAGTCTCCCCAGGAAATACAATATATAACAGCTATATCAAAGTATAATTTAAGAGGTATTGCCATATAACCAGTCAACAATAAGACTGAACCAATCCAGGTAAACAATAGGGTATATACAATCCTTTATAAATATGTGGCGACCGCACTTTGCTTCAGCGAAGTGGGACAAAGCTTCAAAACACATACGGGCAGAAGTTTGGCGAGCACGTGTTGGGAGAACATTTCACTACACATGCGCGGGCGTCAACTTCACTACGCATGCGCGCGGGAGGTCATCAGAGACTCTGCCGACTGACGCGGTAAACAAGAAGGCTTAAGCTGGCGGCCGTTATTTCAACCGTTGCTTCTTTTCTCTTTTTAATTTCTTGCTTTAAAATAAATTAATTTTAATTATAATTTTATCAGCAGCCTTTCCACAAGCCACACAACACAGCACATCAACAACCATCCTACAAATTGGTGAGCCGGACGACTCGAATGAAGAATTAACGGCCAACGTCAAGGGCAATTCAAGGAAGCTCAAACATTCACGATGGAACTCACCCCATCTCAAATATCAAAATTGATTTTTCGAGCTCCACCCTTCTTGCCCAAAGACATTCCATTGTGCCAACCAACTGGAAGCTGCCTTTAATTTTGCAAACATCGCCAGCGACGACGATTTCAAGTATAACACAATAATCGTTAATTTGGATGAACTGGCTTTCATCTGCGTCTTCGACATTGTAGAGAACCCACCAGTTTCAGGAAAATATGCGGCGCTCAAAGAACGACTTCTCCTGCGATTTGGCCGGTCACGCCAGGTAAGAACAGCTCAAGTCTCAGAAACTAAGCCCATTGCTGATCAGAGACCCTCGATTATCCTGGTTGATTTGCCCAAGCCACCTCCATCTCAGCACTGTGATCCCTGTACTCCCACCTCCAATAGCCTCCAACACTTGGAGCAGACGGCTTTTCCCCGTGACATGAATGTCACAACAACTGCCCCGGTGACTACAGTCCATAACGTTGAAGACACCAACTCAGGCGCCAAATTTCCTTCTCTCTCTAGCTCTCTGAGTGACTCTTCATCCCTGGACTCCTCATCGTTCTGCTCCAACCCTCCTTCAAACACCATCTCGTGCCCCCCTGAAACTGTTTTCTCCACCCCAGTGTACAGTGACAATCCCTTGCCCCAGCAGCCGCCGTCTCACGAAGAGCCCTTGCCCCAGCAGCCGCCGTCTCACGAAGAGGACTTGCCTCCATCCTGCGAGCAGAAACATCCACTCTTCCTAGAAGAAACCAATAACGCTGCTGCAACGACTCCTCTCCACTTGCAGCCCGCCCAAACATCGGTAACACAACCTCTCCAACCTCAAAACTCTCTCCAACAGTCATTACCTCCCATTGAAGCAAGAGTCACAACTTCCCTAATACCAATAGCTCCTCCGGTACTCACGGCGACTATCCCTATCGCTGAGCAATCCATCGTGTCCCTGCAAGCTAACAAAATGGTCGCCACCCATTACATCCGGACAACATTTGAAAAGGACAGGTGCCTCCCTCAAGCCCCCAAGACCAGATCCCAACCCAACAAGGCACCCTACCAAGAGTTCCCTCTACGACTACATAGGATCTTTAAAGATCCTACTGGAGGGGGAGTAGTGTGGCGACCGCACTTTGCTTCAGCGAAGTGGGACAAAGCTTCAAAACACATACGGGCAGAAGTTTGGCGAGCACGTGTTGGGAGAACATTTCACTACACATGCGCGGGCGTCAACTTCACTACGCATGCGCGCGGGAGGTCATCAGAGACTCTGCTGACTGACGCGGTAAACAAGAAGGCTTAAGCTGGCGGCCGTTATTTCAACCGTTGCTTCTTTTCTCTTTTTAATTTCTTGCTTTAAAATAAATTAATTTTAATTATAATTTTATCAGCAGCCTTTCCACAAGCCACACAACACAGCACATCAACAACCATCCTACAAATACCTTAGTGTCGCCTTTATTGAAAAGGGCAGCAGAACTATGAAAAAAATAAGGTAAAACATAAAACAACTTCCAAAAACAAATTGTTTTGAATCACCTTTTGTAGGCCATGCCCTTACATTTATATCTCAAACTTCCAATAAACAGAAATAGTGTAAAAGGATACCAAATCTACATATTCTAGGCTGTTCCTAGGAACTCGAATTCGGCTTTGGTCAAAACAGCATTGAAACAAAGATTGAAATATAAGTCATTTATACCATTATATAAGCCACAGGCATATATACAATAGTATTTATTCAATTTATTTTGAAAATAGTTCAGGCAAACAATTATTAACCTGAATTTATATTGAAATATTGATTTTCTATATAGTTTTTTAAGCTCAATATTTATACTAATCATTATATTCACATTTTCTCTATAATCCTAACTACTGTATATAAATATATATAACAGCCTTGTGTGATTATAGATTCGTTTTTCTAGATAAATGGGAGTTTACTGCTCAACAAAATTTTGAAATAAAATGATATTTTATAGGCCGAATATACACAGGACTCCTTTCTTTGGAGAAATTTATATAATGAACATTGATATATGCAAATGAACATGCGAATAGAGTGGTTTTTAGATAACTAAATCCATAGCTATAGACTCGAATAAAATAATCTACAAGTATTTCCCCTGTTTTGCCAAACGGAGGTTGCCGAGATAAACACGTCAATTAAGAGAGCTCCAACTCGGGTTTCTCCAGGTAGCTAATGACGAGAGATAAAACTTTGGTAGATCGATTTTTCGGGACATTTCACTCAGCACGTTCAACTTGAACCCCGTTCTTATTGGCCCTCTTTTAAAACCTGATTCACAATACCTTTCATAATGTGCAAATATATATTTAATTTGTATTCTTTTTTTTTTGTATTTATAAATTGTTATAATACACTTTTTATTGGGTGAGGTACTATCTACTAGTACATGAGTATCATCCTACCGTAATTTGCGTTATATTTGATTTTTTATGATCTTTCTTCAATCTGTGTGTTAAGGTTTGCCAATGATTCTGGTATATATATATTACATAATGTAACATTTAATTTGCCCTCGCGTGCGCATGCCTGGCGCGTGCGCGCACGCGATGACTAAATTAAATGTTACAATATTATTACTTCCATTATCTATAACATTGGAGCTTTTATGTGCGTAAAGAAGAATTTAATTTTATATATTATAATGCATTGTAACATATAACATTAGGGTGGACCCTCAAAGTGTATATTCTTTGCTTCTCCATCTTCTGGCTGACCTTTTTCGCAAGAAATTTGCAGGGCAGAATGCAGATATTGGCTGGGCACTTATACCCTGTCCATTTCTGACCATCTTGACTCGAGGTTTAGCGTCTGTGGGTCCAGCGAATGACCTTTGATCCAACAGATAACGGAGTTGCCGAGCTTTTCGTCCTATTCTCTAGAAGAAGTCCGACTCCTGAAAAGGTCACCTCAATCTTCAGACCTGGATATTCAGCTTCGGCCTCCATCCCAAACCAATGAAGACCACAAATATGACAAAGGCGATACTTTACAAGTACCTCTTGGTCTTGAAGTAAGCAATACCAGCCACCACATCGACATTAGAAGCCTAATTAGGATCAATATATCGTAAATCCGATATTTCGCGAGACTATACACATATCGTTTTATCTGAGTTTTATTTTTAAATTTCTTTTATTCATAACCTGATATCTACATACAACTGTCTACAAAAGATTTATAAAAGCACGCACGACCTCACACACATAAGGATATATAGATAGAAAATTTTCGCGTAGGAAATTGATCTCTTTCTCTCTATAAAAATAAAATTTGCCTCTCCTTCTTCCCACTCTGTAAGAAATGATACTTGGGATTTGTCGATGGGTGAATTTTTCTCGCGACGCACGCCATTATAAATATATATATGAGCCTATGTAAGAAATATGACTCTTCTTCCTTCAAATATACATGATTTAAATATTCATTTTGTTCATAAACTCAGAAAAAATGTAAAAGGGTGATGAATAATGGGCCGCATTACCAGTTTTAGTTGTTGTTATGGTGTCCAATGAAGAGCCTCAGATGTCTCCATGCATCTCAATCACAGGAGTCGCAATATAATCTATCTTGCTCTTCATTGGAAAATGGGTGCCGTTGCCATGTTAGTCACCTTGGACCAGAATTTAATCAAATATTCCAAGGGTCCAGAGGAGACCGCAGAGAAGTGTGGTCAGACTTCTTCTCCCAACCAGTTTTAGTTAATTCAGACAATATCAGCCCAGTTTGTACTGGAGTGATAAACAAAATTTATTTTTAAAAAATACATATGTTTGGATTTTGTCAATCCAATTAAACAGAGAGGTTTTATTTTTTGGGGGCACATAAATGACATCCTCCCGCATCATTATGCTTTTGGAACATAAATATTTAATTTCAATTTAGTATTTCATTAATATATTTATATATATTGTCACGTTTGTGAATTTTGTATATTAATTTAAAAAGTCATTTTTGTTATCACCATCACATACAATGTAATTTTTATAAACAAACGATAATAAACAACAACAATGTAATCTACATTTTCATTATTATAAAACAACAACAAATAAATTAACAGTGTAAAAATATATTTCAACATTACAACATTTTAAGATTTTATTACGTTACAATATATTATCTTATATTAATTACATTATTTCTGCATATTTGTTTGATTCTAAAGAACCATATATGCATATTATAACATGTTATCTTCAAATTATCTTCCCTTTTTAGAATGTTAACATAATTTCCACAATTGTAAATGTGCATTTTCCTCACATATTGACAATATATTTCAAACATGAATATCAATTTATAAATCTTTTTTCACAAAAACCTACATATGTATTATTCTATATTAAAATATGACAAATAATAAATTCACCCAAGTTTTCTATTCGCTTTGTTGACACCAACGGCAGTATTTTCTCACATCCATTCCTATAGTAGAAATATTGAAATTTTCAATATTTGCTAAACGATATTGTATGTTGTAATAATAGTAAATATGCACATTTTGCAAATTCATTTTATATATAGCTGTTGTGAATGTATTTTTATTGATCCCCAATATATGTTATTATATATTTTTAGAAGCCTATTTAGGATGAATATATATCGTGAACAATTATTTTTTAATAATCCGATATTTCGTGAGGCTATACGCATATCGTGATATCTGGATATTTATTTTGCAATTTATTTTATTCATAACCTGATATCTACATGCGACAGAATACGAAGGATTTACCAGAGCACAACCTCACACATACAAATATCTATAGATGTTATATTAAGATGCTAATTTAAAAGCCGTTAACAGAGACGAACCTTGTTCCAATTTAAATATATTTTAAATGTCATTCGTTCTTCAAATGCATCTTATTTGATATATGTGTTTAAATATGTTCACATAAATAAATACAATATTTTATGCTTTTTTTGTTTAATAGAATATAAATGTTTTCTTCTTTCTTTCTTTTTTGTGTTTTTTGTTAATTGAAAATGTTCAATAAAAAGAAGTAATTGGAGAAATTCATTGGAAAATGGGTGCCGTTGCCACGTTAGTCACCTTGGAAACGAACCAGAATTTGGTAGAATATTCCAATTGCAACAATTGTGGGTGGAACTAACACCTACTCACATATTCTCATGCCCAGCAATGGCCGCAGCCTTGCAGAAAATGGACTTAGACCCAGAGCAGCATCTTTACACACCCAAGATAGTGGATATTGCTGCTGCTGTGATGGAGATGCATGGAGACATCTGAGACTCTTCTTTGGACACGACAACAACAACAACAATTGGAGAAATGCCTATACATATTTCATCAACTTAAACCTATTTTGTTAAATTCTCGTAGGATGGTATGAAATCGAAGCCGCCCCTGTACTGAAGAGGGCCCATAGTCCAAAACCATGTTATACAGGTTGGCTTTTGTGTAAATTTTCGAAAACTCGTGTACAAAATATAAAGGTGGCAATAAAAAATGAGCCCCGTTTTGTACTATAGTGATAAATAAAATTCAATTTTTTTGGGGAATAATGAAGGTAAAATGCATCTTCTGTTACATTAACACTATCATATCCCGCAACTTTATATATATGTAATGTTGTTGCAAATGATCCTGTCGACGTATGGATAAGCTGGCAGTGGTGTACGTGAGGCGAGTGTTGATGTTCTTCCCACACGCGGACAACAAGAAGCAGAGGCAGGGCTAGATGTTAGCACCGAGAGTGATCGGAGAGAGCCCACGGGACATTTAGACAAAAGCCAAACTGTATAACATGGTTTCAGGCTATGGACCCTCTTCGGTACAGGGCGGCTTCGATTTCATAACATTCTACGATAATTTGCAAAAAGGGGTTCAATAGAATATGATAAAGTAACGTCTTTAACTAATTGGAAGATATGTGAAATATACTAAAAGTGTGTGTGTGTGTGTGTCACCATTATACAGTTTAAAATATACTTCATATATATATATGGGTAATATTTGAATGACATAAATAAATCCAATAACATACATATATAATATGGATAATACGCCTTAATTACTTTCAAACAAGATTTAAAGATATCGTTTTAAATGTTATTTTAAAATATGTTGTTCAATAAGTAAATGATCAAATATAACGATAATTTGACAAAAAGGGGTTCAATAGAATATGATCTTATAAAGTAACGTCTTTAACTAATTGGAAGATATGTGAAATATACTAAAAGTTTGTGTGTGTTGTGTTGTGTGTGTGTTGTCACCATTATACAGTTTAAAATATACTTCATATATATATATGGGTAATATTTGAATGACATAAATAAATCCAATAACATACATATATAATGTGGATAATACGCCTTAATTACTTTCAAACAAGATTTAAAGATATCGTTTTAAATGTTATTTTAAAATATGTTGTTCAATAAGTAAATGATCAAATATAACACATACTCACGATGATTTTTTATTTCCAAGATAAACATCTTCGCATATTTCAGAATTGTGATTGATGTTGGTGAAGTTATGACTGACCATATGGTACTTGGAGAGGCGATCGTTCATAGCCTGTACCGCTTTCCAGCTTAGACTGGAGTGGGCTGAGAAGACCACAACGTTCTGTAGATAGAATCTCTTTCCTCTAGAGCATGACCATAGTACCAAGTATTCCTTGGGCTCGAAGGCGACTACAGATAGCTGGAGGTGAATGGGCAAGATAAGTTCTCCTTTAAACGATTTGGAACTCACCCTTATTTTAGGATTAAATGTCAAGAAAGGATAATCAAATGCAGAAAATTTTAAATGTGCGATAAAAGAATCTCCTCTAAGTTTTCCATGAACTTCAGCGCTAAAATTATTATCTTCTTTTTTGTTGATAATCATTATGAAGCATTCCAACTTGTAGTCGGCAGGTAAGATATTCGGGCCGTATGCATGAGCCATCCATACCCCAATCATCTTGTCCGATTTAGCCGAGATGTCCCCAGGGTAGGAAGGACAGGCTGGTAGCCGATCTCCAAAGGCCTCGGCCACAGCCAGTACCGTCAAAGAAGCCAGGAAGATTGGAAACATGTTTCCTTAAAGAAGATTTCCTTATTTCTAATATAGATATTTATTTTGCTGGAAGATAGATTATGCTTATGTCCTCAGTAGACGTAAATATTTTGGCTTGAATCCAATGTTTACGTAATTGCTGCTTACGCAATTTATAGATATAGAAATACGTTAAGGTAAATATATAGAAAATGATACGCCACCTAGAGCAGTTGTGAGAATAAAACAGAAAATTTATCTTTAGTGAAATTATTGTGGAGCTTAATGAATCATAAAATTCATATTATTTAGTCTATGTAATATCCAATACATTTTTAAACCAATTTTGACTACACCAATACCTCGCTTTGCGTCGTTTCGTTTTGCGTTTTTTCGAAATTGCGTCGCTGCTTAATTTTTACTGATTTTCACTGTGCGTCGTTAGATTTTTGAAGTTGCGTTGTTTTGGATTGAGTCTTTAATTTTTTTTTTTTTTGATTTTTTTCCTAAAATATGGCAACAAATTTGTTTTTGATTGCGCCTTCACATATTTTCAATTTGCGTCGTTTTTTTTTTTTTTTTTGGAACGTAACCCCGACGCAAAGCGAGGTATGGTGGAATATTCAATCAGTCACTTTCTATGATAGTTTAACACTTTCTACTAACCCTAGTTCTCTAATTACATATTTCCCAAATAAATGATCTTAGCGAAATAAATATTTCTGATTATTATATAGTATGATATATAAAACTAATATTTTTTCAATTAACTTTATAAACTACTAAGTTATCAAAAACACTTTAGAGATTCCAAATTGAACAAATTTTTAACGAACAAACATAGGTCTAAAAATTATTACTGATTATATTAGAAATAATCTCTAGCGCTACCTTTAAATATATAATCAAATTCTATTTCTCTACAGACACATTTTACAGCAATGATTAAAAATAAAAGAAAGGCATGCTTCTTCGTTGGTGAACCCAACTTACCCAGCCATTTCGTCAGTTAGAAGATTCACCACTAATGAAACATGCCCTCCCTTATTCAACTATTATTGATTGCAGTATAAGGTCTTTATAAATAGATTTTAATTGTATATTTAAAAGCAGCGTTAGAAATGTTTCTAATTGTTATCAATAGATGGTGATAGGTTGTTGATATTTATAACTATTAGTTGTCTAAAAGACTGGAAACTAAATCCTTGATTGTAATATGAAGAAATCACTCATATTGAGAGTTTGCGTATTCCACATTGTTGACTTTCATAATATGATGCATGAGGGAACCATATGATATAAAAAATTGAAACTATTCAAGATGCGTATGATTCTTCTTAAATTTAAACAAATTTCTAATATCCTTACTGTGATGAAAAATTGGGGAAGGATGATATCCATATGCCAAAAGAGACACCTCGCCTTCTAATTATGCATCAGAGAGGAATATATTTATTCATTGCCCTAGTGAAGAACTTTAATAGTGATAATGAAGAATTAATCATAACACCTATTTGGAATATTCCGACAAAAAACCCAACATGTATACCATGGTCTTGGGTTTGAAGGAAGAGGTATCTCTTATGATACACGAATATTATCATCCCGCAACTTTTATATTGTAACATGGTATTTATTAATTTTATTTATGTAACATAGTATTTATTAATTTTATTATTTTTATTAACAGAGTGATCATTTTTATGTTTATATCTTGCGACTCTGTAAATTTCCCTCGTGGCTTATCTTTTGTTTACAATTAATAGTTTTGTCCTTGTCTGACATAAATTGTTTCCTCCTGAAGTTTTTGTCTTCCCTAATTTTCCACGTGGCAATATTGTATTCTTGCCTGAAATTCGGCTCTTGCCACTTCACCAGCGTTAACACCTGTTTGGAAAATTAGACCGATTTTATAACACTTATTGTAGGATAGTATAAAATTGAAGCCGTCCCAGTATACTGATGAGGGCAAAAGCTTGAAACCATGGTATAGAGGTTCGGTTTTTGTCTGAATTGATTTGTCCAAACTGGTATTGTGGCTAATTCTTCATCACTAGTAAAGTTCTTCAGGGTGATGAACAAATGCATCGTTATGATGCATAATTAAAAGGATAGATGCCTCTTATTGTACATGAATATCATCCTCCCGTAATCTTTTATGTTGTATTACATATATGTTATATTAAAATACTATTTTATTTGAGAGAGAAATTATATTTCATAGATTCAAATACTCTGTTAAATCGACCGCCAGAGGTCACGCTTCCCCTATAAAAACTCATTTTTGTTGTTTTCAGAGGGCCATCTCAAATCTTTTGTACATTTAGTAAATAAGTTTTTCATTTTTTTATTCTTACGCCTTAAGCCAGGCAGTACTTTTATCAAATTATGTTTTCTATATTCCATAAGCTATTATTATACATTCAATATTTTAACCACGACTGCATTACCATAGCATAATTCTCAAGATGATCAAAAATCAGCAGAAAATATTTTTATTCATAATATATATATACTTATTATACTTTTCCTTTTTTTCAGAATCTATGGCAAATCTATATATAAGACTATTCGTCTTAATTAAGATTTTTTGTTTAAATGTATTTGAATCGAATTGACACGATAAACCTGGAAGGAATATGTCACATTATTCAGGAAGGAGAATCTAAATTTGAAAAATCGAAGGAATGCAAACGACATGAATTCTCTTCTGTACGTGAGCAGCATTTGAAATCTCCACTTGGAAACCAACCCTAACAAAAATAAATAACATTTTTTATTGAAACATATCTATCATGGATTCCATTGTCAAATCTGTAAAAATTTGGATTATCCTGAAGACCCATGTTTATGCAAATTGTGTGATGATTCGTTCAGATATTATCATAAAGGGGCTAAGGGGTAAATATGCTTTGAAATTAAATAATTTCTAAACTTTGTTGCATATTGTTGATTTAATTTTTGCCCCTTTGAGGATTTTCTTACAAAAGAGAGATTGAGATATAGAGAGATTGAGATATAAACTGATTTATTACAGTGTACATATAAGATTATATAAGGTTTATACAGAATAAATATAAATATGAATAAATAAGAATATATAATGATAAATGTATGAATAAATAGAGATAGAGAAACATCTATTTAATATTACAGATTCTCTCTATACTGTTTCTATTTGAATCAAAATGATGTATCAAAATAACCTCAAATTTTGAGCTATTTAAAAAAACCTTCTTTTGGAGAAATTACTACAATAATTAAACGGAAGATGAAAAATACTATTATAAAGGTTTGACTTATTAGTATTGAATCTTTCTCGGTGGTTTCATCAATTTAATCTTCCAAATCTACAACTATTGTCAAAATTCAAAACTATTATAGAGGCGTAAGATTATTTTTAAAATTAACCAATTTCTACTGTTTTTACTGCAAGGGAAAAATTAATGGGAGGGCTTGGTTCATCTAAAAAGAATCATACGCGTCTATAATAGTTTTGAATTTTGATAACAGATGGCGCGCTAATGCATCATTATACAACTATTGTGTTGGAATAAGCAATTGAAAGCAATTCTCTAAACTAAAATATGTGAAGAGATTTTACAAGAGGAAATTCATATTTCTATAGTTTAACCGAACACTATCACCAATAATGTTAGTCTTCAAACACAATATATACAATCAATAGAAGAAACCCTGTTAAATTCGTAAATAAGTTAAAACAAAGCATCTAGGGTTGCGTATCTTTTATTTCATAAGTATAAAACAAGCTTTCGGGCTCATACGCCCTTCAATAGGAGTTAATAAACTCCTGTTGAAGGGCGTATGAGCCCGAAAGCTTGTTTATACTTATGAAATAAAAGATACGCAGCCCTAGATGCTTTGTTTTAACTTATTTACAATATACAATATTAAACAATATAATACCTCATTATAAAAAAAACTAATTTCACAGAGTCAATAATTCATTTTTAGGAAGAATTTTGATTTTATCAGAGAAGGGCCAATTAGTAATAGGACTTATCTCACGTATGCATGGTATAATCTATTATAATATGATAAAATAAATAATGCTTCCAAAGTTAGGTTTCTTGTATACTTTATTATTTTCTCAAGATTTGAGACTTATCAATCCTTCGATGTGAGTATCATTTCAACTAAATTAAACGCAGAAAGGAAGGATATAGATGTTTTTATACAAATGCTCATTATAATGATAATCATAGATTTTTACCATGATGGTGTTTAGCGAATGCTTTTACTGTAAGTTTACCACCTGTCTATACATGTAAAAAAGCAGTTCGAATTATAAATGTGCCAGGGCTCTGTTTGGCTACTCGTACTCACTTGTGGGGTTGGACTTTTACAGTAAACAGAGATATTGAAGCAAGTATATTCAGAGAAAAGTGTCCAACGTGCGATTCTATCCTGGCTCGTGTTTGTCGAAAATTAATCTTTCACATCACTCCTTCACCAACCTCCAATCTTTATTTTTTTATTTTGCTTATCCCTAGTAAATGTAGTACAGGCCATGATAATCATGGTAGGTAGAAGTAGGCGACTTATTTTACTGTAAGTGCACCACATGTCTACACAGGTGAAAAGCAGTTCGACTTTGCACTTACAAATGTTCCAGAGCACCGTTTGTTTACTTGCACTTACTGGTGAGGTTGGACTTTTGAAAGAATCGAGGGCCATTGGAGCATTTTTTTTTCATAAAAAAGTGCCCAATGCGGGAATCGAACCCGGGTCGTAGCGGTCGAAAACCAACGGTTTAGACCATCTTTCCATTGACCCACATAATCTCTATGAAATTCTATAAAGAAATTTAACTCGAATCATCATTAAATATTTAATCCAAGATAAACTTATCAGCATTATTATAATTCTATAGGAAAAACAATATAAGGATATGCAAATAATTGAGCATTTCTGATAAACTTTATAAAATATTAAATACGTTTATATTTGAATCATAAATTCAGTGCTATTTATCACAAAAAAGTTATTTTTAAAAATAATTTTAAAATTTTGTATTTATCTAAGATCCTTGTTCCATTGGCTTATATAAAAGCTGGGATGTCAAACGACTCAATTTATTTTTAGGAAGTTCTTTATTTTATTGAAGTTTTTTTATCGATTTTTTTATGTAAGTTTTTGGAAGCCAATAAATGTAGGTAGACTTCCTTAAATTTATTTTTTATCAACGAACAAGTCTCATTTGACTGTGAATAGATTATTTTTATGTTAAATAACACCTCTCGCTATGGTTATATTTATCTTAACCAGAAGAAAAAATAATTTTCTAAAATAATAATAATAATAATATATAAATTTGTTTCGGGATAGGTGTGAAAAAAACGTTGAAATAACAATTAAAAATTATTTTCTTTTTTAAAGGATCTTATGATACTGTAATTACGAAAGATGAATCAAAAATATTATAAACACAAAAGAAAATAGATGGAAAATTTTCCGGGAGGAAATTGATCCATAGAAGCACAGGGCGCCTTTCCAGTCAAAAAAAGTCAAAACCTGACGCCATCTATATTCTAGCCATAGATTTGGCCCAACCACTTTGCCAGCAAAACACCTCTTTGGTAGATTGTGAAGATTCCATTAGATCCCGTGTGGATCTCATAGAATAAAGTCCTCCCTACGAAGGCCATTAGCCCGAAACCATGGTCTCTAGGTGGACGCTTCTCAGTTTGCCAAAGCTGGTGTTGTGGCTTTGTCACCGACTCGAGGCCGCTAGTTGCGGCGACGGTCAATAAATGGCGTCAGGTTTTTACGTTTATTTTGACGGGAGAGGCGCCCTATGCTTCTATGGAACAAAAGAAAATATTTATATTTCTATCTTTCTTTATTTAGAGAAACTGGAACATGAGAAAATATATTTATCGTGTCTTGTAGTAATATAACATCAGCTTGACAGCAATATATTATAATAATCATAGAAATTACAGAAATATGTTTGATTACTCTTACAATTCATAATAACACTATATTTTAATAAAAATGAATGACAAAAACAATCATCAAACTGTAAATATGCAAATAGAGATCTTATATAGTGATGTATTTAACTTAAAATCTGTCTTTTATTACTCTCATATGGGTGATTAAAAATCCAGACAAAGAGCTTTTTATTTATTTCACAATCTCGCTCGATTTTAGATTTCTGATAATTTATTTTTATTATCACTATTAAACGTGGTACAAGCTATTATTATCATTGTGGATAGTAATTAGCAACCGCTTTTACTGTAGGTGTACCACATGCCTACACACGTGAAAATCTCAGTTCGACTTTTGTATTTACAAGTGGGTCAGAGCCCCGTTCGATTACTTGCATAGCTGCTAGGGTTTTTAATAAAATAAGCATTGGTAGTCACAATTTTAATATTATTCGAGTACACCTATCCCCCGATTTACACGGTACTTGTTTTACACGTTTTCGCTTTTATACGGTTTTCCAAATAAGTTTTTTTGTTGTTGTTTTTATCGCACTATACTAAATGCTACTGTGATTAAACACATGCGCTGTGTACACATCTCACGAGGAATTCCGAGCTTATGTGCTGACTTGTTGCACACGCACACTGCGTCTGTATTTCTTCGCATAAATATTTCGCGAAGGTTTTTAATTTTCGATTTACACGTTTTTCTCAGGAACGTATCTACCGTGTAAATCGGGGGATAGGTGTATTGTTTTTCGATGAATAATCCCTTGAATCAATGTTAAAATAAGAACATTAGGTCTCCAGGGAAAAGTTTATTATTATATTTATTTACAAATCTCTCAAGCCTTCGGGAAAAAAAGCCCTTCTACGGGAGAATTTAATGGAAAATATTTTCTTCCGTAGAAGGGCTTTCTCTCCCGAAAGCTTTAGAAATTTGTAAATAAAAATATTTAAAAAATAAACTTTTACCTGGAGGCGTAATGTTCTTATTATAATAGATTTTTAGTGTATCAACTTAACCTATTAAATAACCTAATTAGAGAGTAAAATAAAAGGAGTATTCCTGAGATATATCTATGTATACATATATCGATTCTTTTTATTCGATTTAACGTTTCATATACACCTATCCCACGATTTACACGGTACTTGTTCTACACGTTTTCGCTTTTACACGGTTTTCCAAATAAGTTTTTTTTTTTTTTGTTTTTATCGCACTATACTAAAATGCGATATTCTACATTGGGAGGCTCTGATTCATGAGGGGGCGAACACCTATTTAGATTTGACAGTTTAATATACACCTATCCCTCGATTTACACGTTTTCCTCAGGAACGTATCTACCGTGTAAATCGGGGGATAGGTGCATAGCATAACTAAGTTTAATTAGAGAGATAAACAAATAAAAATCAATTTTTCTAATGGATATAATCAATTATGGTATTTTAAAAGTGAAGAAATTTATACAAGTAAGAAAATTGATAACTTAGTCATTTTGAATTCTCTCATAAAATATCAGTATAGTAAAATGACTATTATAAGACGAACATTATTTAAAGTAAACTACGTTTAACAGAATAAGTTGAACCTTATACGTCCCAAATAAAATGTTATTAGAAAGAATTTTAGTTAAGAACTTGCGGTTCAAAGTTTATTTTGTAAGAATCAGAGAAATATAGTAGTGATGTTGAAAGGAATATATAAATATTAGAGATATTATACCAATTTGTAAATGTAAATTTGCCGATAAAAAGTGGGTCATTTAATGGACATATAGCATTTATATTTTAAATAAATAATAATAACGCTTAAAAATAAGTTGAAACAAAATATTGAGGTAAGTTAATAGTGGTGGAGTCTTGTCCATTGCCTCAAAGTCTCCCTGCTCAGAAGTCCAACCCCTCCTCCACGTGGCGGGCGTGAGAAGCAATACAAGTAAGGGACTGCCCTGTAGGGTGAAGTACGGTGTCGTGAGCCCCGAGCCGCTACGGCAAGCATGTCAAACTCGCGGCCCGCGGGCCTCATGCGGCCCACAACGAATAAATTTGCGGCCCACCAGACAATATATTTTAATAATTTTTTTTTTTATAAATTAAAAAAATAATAATAATAAAAATTTGTAGCCTAATTTTTAAAAATTGTAATTATACATAATTTATTTATTAATAACGAACCACTGGTCGCCATACATAAGTCGTAAGTTTTGATAATATTATACCTACATACATAACGTATGTACATCGCCATAAGTATTGTGTGCCTTAAAGTTTCCTATGAAATTATGTCCATGTTTGGAAGTACTTATCGGTGCGAGCAGTTATTTTCACTTATGAAAGGCAATAAGTCTCCAATCAGATCGAGAATTACTGACGTTCACCTTGGGTCAGTTTTAAAATTAATCACTGCGAACAAGATTTCCCCCGAAGTAGGAAAGATGGTAGCAGAAAAGAGATTCCAAATATCAGGGAGAAAATATTAACTTTACTTTCTTTTTTCTTATTAGTATTTTTTAAAATAAACCTACATAAATGTTACTATAAAAATTTAATTACTTGTTTTCTTTTTTTGCGGCCCACATAATCTTATTACTTTTTTATTTGGCCCGTATTAGGATTTGAGTTTGACATGCTTGCGCTACGGTAACCGTGAAGGTCTACAGGGAACTCTGAAATGTGGCTGACTAACGAGGCAATGGCACCTTCCCATTCCATGAAGCAACAAAATCAGAGATAGAATAGTGTCGAGTTTATTAAAATGTATAACTACGAGGTTTAAAGCCAATGGATATTCCACGTACCTAAAAGTGTTTGGAAATAGCGATAAATATTAACGACTTCTAAACCTATAAAAGAGCCTTTGGTTTAAAATCTCGGCAGTTATACGTTTTATTATAAAATTCCCGTCGCTGATCTTTATGAATCTTTTGTTTTAATAACATTTCCAATTGAGATAATTCTTGAAAATATCAGATAAAGGAGATGCAAAAGGCTCTAGGACACAAAATAGGATAAAACTGCATTTCTAATCATTTTTTTAAAGTGTGATAACCGATGTAAAACATATAAGAATGAAATTCCAAATCATATTGACATGATATTAAATAATATATCATATATACCAAATATGATAACTGATAATCAGCCGAAAATACATGTCATATTCATCACAAGAGCTTCTTTCTTTACGAACATTAGAGGACAAAAAGAAAAATTAGAAGTTCTAATCTAGATGTTATAACAAGGAGTAAGCAATACAATGTTTGATCAACTAAATATCTTGTGTTTCAGGATATCTGATAAAATATAATCGGCTTATAACTTTGCTATTTACACTTTTTTTTTTGTTCCAATACCAAACAGTCTCGAAAACTCTATATAATTTTAGTGAGGCGTCACAATCCATTCATTCTTGTGGAGAAAATAGAAATAAACACCTTTATATATATATATACTAGCGGATGTACCCGGCTTCGCCCGTGTTTTACCCGAGTAAAGGTTTGTCTAACGAATCTCTCGATAAAGTGAACATTTTTTCCCCGTCCCTTGAAAAATACTCGATAAGTTGAATAAAATCAATATTAATCGGTACCCGAGTAAAGGTCTGTCTAACGAACATTTGTTAAAACAATTCTCTATAAACTTATAAAAAGAAATAGATATATTTTGATAATTTGAAACTGATCTAGTGAACATTTTTTCCCGGTCCCTTGAAAAATACTCGATAAGGTTGAATAAATTCATGGTCGTTTATGGAAGATGGACGAAGTTCCCGGAGGTCATCTTGGGCAAGCTCCCGCGAGGCTTTTTTTCTTGTCTACTTGGCACAGCTGTGTCACCAACTCTGCCCTGATTGGTCGGTGGGTACTTGGACTGTCGGCCGGCGGCCGGACGGATCCATTCTCTCACGGGGTGGGGCAGACCTAAGCCTATCTCCGTCGCAAGGTGGCGCTGCTTGCGAGTTAAAGCTACAAATCTGCAAATAACTCTAAGGATATTAAAGATATTCAAGAAATTATTTTTAGTAAACCTTTCCGGGGATACACCTAATAATATCCCAAAATTTCACGGCGATTGGATGTATGGTTTTTGAATCCATAGAGGACACACACACACACACACACAGACATTCATTTATATATATATATAGATATACCTTTATCAAAATTCGAAAATATTTTAAAGGCGTAAGAATCTTTTTCAAATTAAACAATTTCTGGCGAAACCGTTGGGAGGGTTCACCACTGATGAGCCAGGCCCTCCCTTTAATTTTTCCATTGCAGTAAGGGCAGTAGAAATTGTTTAATCTGAAAAAAATTCTTACGCCTTTAAAATAGTTTCGAATTTTGATAATAGATGGCGCGCTAGTGCATCATATTATAAACCTTTACCTTTATGTTTGTTTATAGCGCGTTTCCTAGATACATTTCGAATTTGAATATCCTTCTACAATTTGTAGGTTTGAAAACAATTTTTATTGATATATCTTTTATAATATGATGCACTTGCGCGCCATCTGTCATCAAAATTCGAAACTATTTTAAAGGCGTAAGATTCTTTTTGAAATTAAACAATTTCTACTGCCCTTACTACAATGGAAAAATTAAAGGGAGGGCCTGGCTCATCAGTGGTGAACCCTCTTAAACTGGCGAAACCGCTGGGAGGGTTCACCACTGATGAACCAGGCCCTCCCTTTAATTTTATATTGCAGTAAGGGCAGTAGAAATTGTTTAATTTCAAAAAGAATCTTACGCCTTTAAAATAGTTTCGAATTTTGATATATCTTCAATTTGAAACATATTTTACATCAATACATGTAGGTTTCGAACACATATTTTCAAAGAGGCATGTAAATTTTGAAAACATAATTCGGCGTAGTGTTGGATTAACACATATTCCTCTCTATATATAGGGGTCTAAACATATTTTATATAGCTATATATTGGATTAGAATATTAGAATGTGTATTAAGGTAGTTTTTAAAAATAAAGAAAATACTTAAAAAGATCCCATTATCATATTTTAAAATAGTAGTTCCTTAAATATGATTAAATAATTTATCTTAATCCAATCAGAGGTTATAAAGTTTTTAAATTATAGTTTTATACCTACAAATGACATGTAATTTATTTTTGTGGCAAATCCTAAACTTAATACAAATGAATACACCAAGACGCGAATTTTTCTTTTCACAAATGAATCAAACTTCTACTGTCCTTACTGCGATGAAAGAGGATAGGGAAATAAGGACAGTAGAAGTTTGATTCATTTGTGAAAAGAAACATTCGCGTCTTGGTGTTTTCATTTGTATTATATAGATGGCGTGTTATTGCTATGTATTTAATCATAAACTTATTTTTAATTATATAAATCTATATATATGTTATATTTAAATATTATTTTATTTGAGAAATTATATTTCATAGATTCAAATACTCTGCTAAATCGACCGCCAAAGGTCACACTTCCCTTATAAAAACTCATTGTTGTTGTTTCCCGATGGCCGGCTCAAACCTTTTGTACATTATGTAAATAATTTGAGTCAAAAGGCGATCCATTAATTAAGATTATATAAAAGGGCGTACCTGGACCTGTAAAGAAAAAAAACAATTTTTTCTTAAAATATTTCGAGAGATTGCTCCCTTCGTGCAATAAATTGATAAAGAGGGAGCAATCTCTCGAAATATTTTAAGAATTTTTTTTTTTCTTTAAAGATCCAGGAACGCCCTTTTATATAATTATGTAAATAAGTTTTCCATTTTTTTATTCTTACGTCTTAAGCCAGGCATACCTTTCTCAATTTATGTTTATATATATATATTATATAATCTAAATATAAAAATATTCTATAATTTAAAATATATATTTTATTTTCATTCATTGATAGTTCTACTTGTTTTTGACCATAGTTTTAGAACACGCAGACTTTTATATACTTGTTGTAAATATGTAGTTATCTAACCTATTTTTGAAATCCACTAATATAGAATTCATTTCACAAATTCTATATAACTGTGAAAAATGTCTTATTGTAATTTTCTTCAAGTAATTTAAAATAAAAACTACTTGATAGTAAATAGTTATTTTTTTTTGCTTTTCTTTTAAAATGACACGACTGCAAACGATACCATTAAGTACCCATGTACTCAAAAGAACCAGCAATTAATTTCTATCTCAAAATAATATTTATTATAATATATATATATATATATATTCCTTTAGCTCAATTAAAGCGATTGCTGATCAAAACTATTTTTATTATTATTCTTTTAAGATTTTAACCACGACTGCATTACCATAGCATAACCCTCAAGATAATCAAAATTCAACAGAAATCTCTTTTTTTAGAATACACATTATATATATATGAGAAAACAATAGAAATATAAAAAAATAAATAAAAAGGTCAGGTGTTGATATTAAAAATAATAAAGGCATATCCTGACCAAAACCACATGTGCCATACACGCTGACGAGCGCCAACAGCGGGATACGCATTGGTGGATGGCTTTTCTTGATTTATCAAGAAAATGGGTTGGCCAAATATCAAGGAAGAGTTCAAATCAATGTTCAGTGGATTTCTCTTCCACTAGATGGAGCTCTGCAATCTAAAAAGCACATGTGCTTTTGATCAAGATATGCCTTCATTATTTTTAATATATAACATTCTACAAATCACGTAAAAATATATTTTTTGTTTTGAAAATAGAGCAATCCATATTGAAATTTTTAGATAATAAAAAAGGCATATATTGGATTGAATATAAAGATTCATTTACCAATATTTCGTTTGGCTGAATGCTTGCCTTTCTCAAGGTATCACACATACATATTCATATCAAATTTAATAAATTAAATTTGAAAAAACAATTATAATTATAGTAAATCTATCCCACTTTTTGGTATATATGATATCAGAATATGTATAATATAACATAATCTTGATTCCTATATGCATAATCTCAATCTCTATTAATTCGTTCCATTTTTACTACTTTCAATATAAATATCCAACATATATCAATACCTTTGCCTAATACAATGTCATTAACATGTTAACTCTTTAATCGTTTTTTAAATATAAAATATAACTTTAATGTGACCGCTCACATTTAAAAAAGTAAAGGGAAACATCATTCTTCTAGGAATAGTTTTTTTTATATATTTGTGTTTATTATAATACAATATAATGCGGCTTATAATTGTAGAATGACATTTGAAAATTATCCCGCATGTGTTTCTTTTGAACGAAAAATCATAATTTATTTAAAGGAGAAATAACGTTTATTTCCAACCTTAGGGAGGAAGTATGAAAGGATGAATTGTGATTACTCTTCACAATACATCCTTTCATACTTCATCCCTAAAGTTAGAAATAATCGTTATTTCTCCCCTTAAAATAAATTATGATTTTTTAGCTCAAAAGAAACACATGCGGGATAATTTTCATTTGTCTTTATATTGTAGAAAAGGTATCTGCCGATAGCTAGAGATTCGAAATAAAAAAATAAAAAGGAACTTATCCATGTAGGCCTGATGCTTTCACTTTAATATTGTAACATGGGGTTATTTTATTGAAAAAACCTAAGTGATAATCTCCAGAACATCCGTCTGATGAAGTAAGATGTTTTCCAAAACTGAGTAAACAAGGTGTTTTTTTTAGCGGCGTCAAGTTTTTATCCAATCACCAACAAGCAGATTCATCTTTATAAACCCTTGGTTTCCTGTCATCAGATAGCGATTCATTTTAGGCTGTTTCAACGCATGGAGCTGCTAGTGCTAAGAACTATCATAATATTACGTATTTCGCTTTTCCCCATACCTTCTAAACAAAAATCTAAATAAAAAATCAAGTAAAAGTAGTTCATATAGAAACAAAGTGAATAAAAATCGAAGATCCTTCCGAATATAGGTTTCTGTAAAGGTTTTTATTATTACTTGGACTCAAGTCCCTTCGAAGGAAATAACACTGAAAATGTTATTCTCGTCAAATGACTTTTAGGGATGAAATCTTGAGTTCAAGTGATAAAAACTGATAAAGAAACTTATCCCCAGAGGTTCTTCAAATTTCATTCAATTTTGAGCACAGAGGATTAATATATATTAAAAACAAATTAATTAGAATTCGTAAAATAAGTGGGATTATACAAGATAAATTGTTAAAAAGTGCTATGTAGAGTTCGAATAAAGCTAATTGTGCCTCGGGAGAAATAAATTGTCGTTGTTGTTAATTAACAAATGTTGAAACTTCGTTATATCAATCAATTTTGATAAATAGAATGTCGATCACCTTTTAGACTATGAAAAAAACGTATATCTATATCGAATATTTATATAATTTTTTTTAATAGTTATATATATATATATATATATATATATATATATATATATATATATATATATATATATATATATATATATATGTTGTAATCCCGAGTAAGCCGATGTGTTAATAAACTGGCAGTCGAAGTCGTGAGGTTCTTCCCACACGTGGACAGCATGAAGCAGAGGCAGGGCTAGATGTTAGCACCGAGCGGTTCGGAAACAGCCACGGGAGAGAGGTGGAGGCCATGACACAAACCTGGATGCCTAACACCGAGACAAGGAGAGAGAGAGCCAGAAGCGGCCTACGTAGATGGACACACCATATCACTCTCTGAGCTGGCACTGCTGTGTTGATCCCGGGAGGGGCCGCCTATAAAGCCCCGAAAGAGTCCCCTACGTGAGCGGTGGCTATGCCATTTGACTTTGCCTCGTAGCTGTCGCCGACTCCACTCTTTTGCTGTTTTTATTTTGACGTCATCATTTTTATTTGAATACAAATAAGGACAATACAGATTATATTAATAAAGATATAGTATATCATATAAAATATGAGGGGTGGTAGCAAATAGGAGCAGTGTATATTTTAATAGGAGGGTATGATCTTAAACTATATTGACTCTAACCAATTAGAAAATATGTGAAATATACTAACAGTGTTATTATATCACAATTCAGAATATACTATATATTTGAGTAAAATGATAATAATGGGATGTATGTAAAAATGTGAACAGAGACGAAAAGAGATACTTAGTTCAATTTTTAGTGAGATATCTATATATATATAAATGAATGTTTGTATGTTTGTCTGTTTGTTGGTTTGTATGTCCGGTATACAAATTCGCAGTAGTTCACTAATTCAAACCAAAATTTCCATACATAGGTAAAAAAATAACGGGGATGACGATAGGCTATTTTAAAATATATATAAATCATTTATTAAAACTATATATTCAAATTATTCTACTTAGCTCACCAACAGCGCCCTCTAGAACACTCAGGCGTCCTGCCGGCGGCGCGCGCCTGTTGGCTGCCGGCAGGTATATATTTTCATTTTTTGCTATAACTGATCTAATTCAGCGTTTAAAATAACTGCTCTTGCTATAATTTCTATGTTTTATTTTGCTATGTTTTATGTGTTTGAATAATACATTTAATCGTGTAAACCCGGGCGATGCCCGGGTCTCTCTCTCTCATTCGTCTAGTTTTAAATAAAATCTTTAAACAATTGTGGTGAAGAATGCAGTTAGTTTGCAAGGATCCAATTTTTTTTAGCTTCGTCCACACTTATATACACTTCAATATTAACTATTACAATACAGTCCTCTCTTGTCTTAGAGTAAATATTTTTAGAGAATAATACTTTCTTAGTATTTTTTTTTTTTTTTGTAAAGAATTAATCATAGTGTCAGGTAGACAAATAAAGCCATTCCAAGAGTCTAGCAACAGTATCACTATAAAAGGAAGTTCCAAAAATGCAATATAACGACGGTATGGTAGTTTAAACTGGCGAAACCGCTGGGAGGGTTCACCACTGATGAGCAAGGCCCTCCCATTATATTTTCTATTTCAGTAAGGGCAGTATAAATTGTTTAATTTCAAAAAGAATCTTACGCCTTTAAAATAGTTTAGAATTTTGATAACAGATGGCGCGCTAGTGCATCATAAATAAAGAACTGCAAAGCAATAAACAGAATGGCAAGAAAAAGAGAGGAAATTTACCCTGATAAAAAACTCTTTTAGTATATCCACATAAAATATCAATTAGGTAAAAATGTCCCTATAATATTCTTAATAACATAATTGTAAAATTAATAATATAAGTGGATAAAATAATAGATAATCATAGCGATGTCTTGTAAAAATACTTTTGACTACTTACTTGAAAATGACTCTAATAATATTATTAATATTTCAATCTTATAAAAAATACTTCTAAACTTATAATTATGCATGAAGGTTCTTTATAAATTTTCCAGAATATTAAGGCATTTCATTATTTTTCTTGGATATATTCTATTGATAATGAAATAGATTTTATTCCTTAAATATTTTTATAAATCCTTCTCAAAAAATATTTATTACACTACCATAACGGTATAAATAGGGGGTCGGTTGGAAGGATGGTCTATACCCCCCTCGCCCCGTTGGTTTTCGACCGCTACGACCCAGGTTCGATTCCCGCATTGGGAACTTTTTTCCGATTGAAAAAAAAAATGCTCCAATAGCCCTCGATTATTACAAAAGTCCAACCCCACTAGTGAGTACAAGTAACTAAATGGGGGTTCTGACACATTTGTAAATGCAAAGTTGAACTGATTTTCACATGTGTAGACATGTGGTGCACTTACAGTAAAAGCAGTCGCCTTCTTCTACCCACCATGATTATCATGGCCTATACCACGTGTACTAGGGATAAGCAAATAAAAACGGTATAAACATATCAGGTATGCATGCTTCATTTATAAAATTGTGCATTAACAATGCTTCTAAAATTTGAATGGCTAGCTTTTCAAAACATTTACCCTATTTAAAAAGATATTTTTAAAAGCATATTCCAAAACGGATAAATAGCTTTAAATGTATTTTAGCAATGAGTATTAACATTGTGTAATCAAAGATTATATTATATATAAATTATTAATAAGTACAATGAAAAAAGCGTTATATAGAATATACAAAAGATTGCACAAGGAGTATGGAATTGCGAGTATAACTGTGATTAAAGAAATAAGAATGTCGGTTTACATCAGGAATGATCGTCCAAGTTGCATAGACATCTGAATATAATCCAATTTCAGCATCAGAGAAGTTTCTAGGCTAACTTTACAAAATGTTCAAACGATATTTCAAGTCGCAGTTAAAAACGAATAAATAGTTTGAAATGCAATTGCAAGAAAAGCAATTTATATTTGTATATACATCTACAAATACGTTCTTAAAATTAATGATACTTTGACAAGTAAATATTTTTATTATATGGACGAGAATAATTTTTAACGCTTTGCCAAATATTTTAATTTTAGTTCGATCCTGTCGAGGACAAAATATTTTTATCAAAACGTCGAGATAATAAAAATATTTACTGGCTGAAGTGTCTTTAATTTGAAGAACTATGAATGCCAGCCAGGTAACCTCTATTTTTACGATTTATAAATGAGTGCAATGGCAACAAGTCAAGGCTTTGCAATTGCATGTGCAACTATGACGTAGGACAAAGGCTGGAGGACACGTGTGGGGACACTCCAAGCTCCAGGGTCATCCTACTCAAGTTCAATGTCAGCGTCAGAGACGTTGCTAGGCAACGGAGCCCGGGCTCGGCTGAATCCCCCGCCTACATACCTGGACGACACTCGGCTTTATGACTGCAGGGTAGGCTGACGTAGCTTCTTTATTGCATGCACTTCTATTTGTTCCAAGTTGCATAGCTGCAAATGTTGTCTTTACGTCCATTATTTCCTTTTTATTATTAATATATAAAAACCCAAATAATTTTTTTCTTTATTATATGAACATATATGCGCAGTATATTTTAATATATATAATAGACTGCTATGACTTATTTGCATATATCTTTTCATTATTATCATATTTTATCTTCAATACAAATCATTTAGCACTATAAAATAGAATATAATTCTCTCTATTATATATATATATATCTAGATCTTATATTACTTCACAACTTATAGTATGAAGGCTTATTGTTTTTTTAATAGTATAGATTCGAATTTAATCAATACTGCGATGTTTTTTTAAAGTCTTTCATCACTTTGGCATTTGTTGTTTCTGAGTTGCATGTTTATGATACCCTATGGATAGAATCGTTCCCTCCCCCACCATTCAATTAGTGTTAGTATACTCGTTAAAATGCATTTTTCCCTTATTTACATAGCCGCATATTTGCATATATGTTATAAAAAAACCATTATTATTAATTTGGCAGGCTCGCTCTATTGTATTTTAATTATTAATTTTTCAAAAGCGTATGATATTATATTGATTATATTATTGTGATATTATACTCGTTAAAATGCCTTTTTCCCTTACTTACATAGCCGCATATTTGCATATATGTTATAAAAAAATCCATTATTATTAATTTAGTAGGTTCGCTCTATTGTATTTTAATTATTAATTTTTCAAAAGCGTTTGATGTACTCTTTATCTCTGGTATTAAGTGATAAAGGTTAGTAAATGGCTATACCTGCTTTACGATAATTTGAACGAAAGTATTTTTATTAGTAATGTTTATATTTTATATATATATCACATCTCTGATTATTTTATTTGTTTAAATACACAAACTATTATTATAAAATATAATTTAAATGAGTATTAAATGTAAACTGTTTTAGAATATCGGATCTGTCATACCCCCCACATTTTGTGACGCTATTTATATATTTTATTTGTTGTTGCTGTTGTATTTCCAATGAAGAGCCTCAGATGCCCTCATGCATCTCTATCACAGCAGTCGCAATGTCCACTATATTTGGTGTGTAAAGCTGCTGCTCTTGGGTCCATGTCGATTTTCTGCGAGGCTGCGGCCATTGCTAGGCATGAGAACATATGGGTAGGTGTTAGTTCCATACCATGACAGTTGTTGCATGTCCTATAGGTTCTTGCGCCATCTGTATATATTGTCATTCCTTTGTAGTGTTTCGTTCTGAGTCTTGTTATAGTTTTGGTAATCATTTTCTCAATGTTTATTTCGTATATTTGATCTTTCCTTATCTTTTGTTGAATTATCTTGTATTTTTCCAAAAGGATCAGTGTCAAATACTGACATCTGTTCTTTTCTTTGGCAAATTTCAAGCTTCCTTTGCTAATACTCCATTCATATCTTTTAGTGTAATTTATAATTTAGTGTTAGTTTGGCATTTAATAATTACTCATTTATCTTCTTATTTCTTGTTAAAAAGTAAATTTATTTGGCACCTGTATTCTACAAAATTTTCCAATTCTATACAGAAGACTAGAGATATGCACTTCACTTATAACAATATTTCTGTGGTAGTCTTGAAACCAAATCCATCAAACTTGTTGTTACAATTATTTTATTTCCAAAGCGCTATATCCCACAAGGGATACTTGCGCCAAACAAGGAGAAAAGTTTATTTACATAAGTTATTTACATTATTCAACGCATGGAAACATTAGAGATCCAGATTTTGTAGAAAGTTTAGAATGTATTTACAAAATTAATTGAACTTTAAATTTTTTGTTGTTGTATTGTTGAAACTATATTTTTCTCTCGATACCTCGCTATACAACAGGCGCTCTGACAATTTGTTTTACAACAATTAAGATTTCTGGCTTCATATAAAATGTACACTGATAAGATTTGAGCTATATTAATACCAAACCCATACAATTAAGATTTATGGCTTCATATAAAATGTACACTAATAAGATTTGAGCTATATTAATACCAAACCCATACAATTAAGATTTATGGCTTCATATAAAATGTACACTGATAAGATTTGAGCTATATTAATACCAAACCCATACAATTAAGATTTATGGCTTCATATAAAATGTACACTAATAAGATTTGAGCTATATTAATACCAAACCCATACAATTAAGATTTATGGCTTCATATAAAATGTACACCGATAAGATTTGAGCTATATTAATACCAAACCCATACAATTAAGATTTCTGGCTTCACATAAAATATACACTGATAAGATTTGAGCTATATTAATACCAAACTCATACAATTAAGATTTATGGCTTCATATAAAATGTACACTGATAATATTTGAGCTATATTAATACCAAACCCATACAATTAAGATTTATGGCTTCATATAAAATGTACACTGATAAGATTTGAGCTATATTAATACCAAACCCATACAATTAAGATTTATGGCTTCATATAAAATGTACACTAATAAGATTTGAGCTATATTAATACCAAACCCATACAATTAAGATTTCTGACTTCACATAAAATGTACATTGATAAGATTTGAGCTATATTAATACCAAATCCATACAATTAAGAATGCATTTTTAGAATGATTGATAGTTTCCAGAATTATGTCATATTTTGGGCTTTATATGTTTTATGAATTTTCACACCAATGTTTCATTTAATGTAAATCTCTAAAGACTACTTTTAGACTTTATCTAGGGATCTAATAAGGAAATTCAAACTCTTTTCTCTCTTTTATTTCTAACATCGTAGCAAGGTTTGTATATAGAATAAATATTTTGAATATCTATATAAAATGTCTGATTGGTGTAAAACCATTTACAATATTTATTGGGGGGGTCGGTGGAAGGCTGGTTAAACCGTTTGGTTTTCGAACACTAGGACCCGGGTTCGATTCCCGCATTGGACACTTTTTTCTGTTTAGAAAAAAAAATTGCTCCAATGGCCCCCGATACTTGCAAAAGTCCAACCCCACCAGCGAGTGCAAGTAACCAAACGGGGCTCTGGCATTTGTAAGTGCAAAGTCGAACTGCTTTTCACATGTGTAGACATGTGGTGCGCTTACAGTAAAAGCAGTAGCTAACTACCCACCATGATTATCATGGCCTGTAGCACGTGTACTAGGGATAAGCAAAAAAAAAAAAAAAAATTATTCTCTATATGTTACTTTAGCATTTAATTTATTCAGTATTTGACATAAAGTGATATATATGAAGAACTTAAAAACACACACAACACATATATGTATCACTATTCACTCTTGAAAAATTTTGCTCTCTTTGAGTCAGAATTGATAGGATCAAATTTGAAGAAAACCTTTAGATATTTCCATTAAAAAAACAAAAGAAAAGTTAATAAGTAACAATTGGTATTATAAATTAGAATCACATTGTAATAAGAACAAATCTAAATAAATAGTGTGTGACGTTTCAGTACAGAGTTGTTACCATCATTAGACAAAAGTAAAGACATTCAGTATTTTTAGCTAATGATGGTAAGAACATGTTACCAAAACGCCAGACACTATTCGATCCTATTATCTTGTGTTAAGATTTTGAAAGAATTATCAATGAATAAATATAACTGGATATGTTTGGAAAGGATTTTAAATATTTAAAAATGTTAGCCATTTTTTAAAGACGAAATACCGATTATGATTACAAATTACAAATCTATTTTCATAAGCTTTTAATGGGAGTTCCCATCACGATTTAATGGTCTCTATTCAGAATCCCTTTAGCTAAATGGCTATTAGTTTCCTGTTTTCCTAGTTGATTAGAACAGGATATTTTCTATTAATTGAAAGTTTCCAGAATTATGCCATATTATTGCCTTATTATACGCCTTATTTTCACGCCAATTTTTCATTTAATATAAATCTCTAAAGACTACTTTTTAGAGATTTATATCAAATGAAACATTGGCGTGAAAATTCATAAAACGTATAAAACCCTAAATATGGCATAATTCTGGAAACTTTCAATCATTACAAAATAAATGCACTCTTAATTGTATGGATTTGATATTAATAGGTACATGTATTCTACATACTTTCCTATTCTATACAGAAAACTAGAAATTAAACTTCACTTATAACAATACATTTGTGGTAGTTTTGGAGCCAAAAATAGCTGGTAAATACCGTAAATGTCTTCTATCTTTTCAATCTTTTTTCGTTCATATGTGTATTGTTATTATACATTTATCAATAATTAATTAATATTGAAAAATATATAATGGAAAGTCATATAATAGAATTAAAAAATATATTATGATGCATCAGCGCGCATTTGTTATGAATATTTGAAACTATTATAGACGTGTATGATTCTTTAAACAATCTCTACTGTCCTTACTGCAATGTAATTTAATCCCTTTAATTTTTCCATTGCAGTAAGGGCAGTAGAAATTGTTTAATTTTCAGAAGAATCATACGCGTCTATAATAGTTTCAAATATTCATAAAAATATATATAAATATTTTGATATTAAATTTCTTTAGGGGTCCTTTTCATAATGTTTTAAACATTTTGTGATATTTAATATTAGAAAATGCGTCAATTTTTCTCATCTTGAATGCTTAAAAAGGTTTGAGTATCAAAAGTTTGACATGTCTTTGCGGATCATTTATATTTACAACATGCATAGCCTTAATTTGAAAGTTTAAAATGTATTTATTTTAGTATGGAATAACAATGTATTATTTAGTTTATACACAAAAAGATTTCACTTTATAATTTTCTTTTGATTAGAAAAATCTAAATATTTATACAATATAAAAACGTTACGATATCATCGTGTGAAATATTGGTTCATTTGCAAAATGTTTTAACAATTTATATAAATATAGGGGGGTCGGTGGAAGGCTGGTTAAACCGTTTGGTTTTCGACCACTAGGACCCGGGTTCGATTCCCGCATTGGACACTTTTTTTTCTGTTTAAAAAAAATGCTCCAATGGCCCCCGATTCTTGCAAAAGTCCAACCCCACCATCGAGTGCAAGTAACCAAACGGGGCTCTGGCATTTGTAAGTGCAAAGTCGAACTGCTTTTCACATGTGTAGACATGTGGTGCGCTTACAGTAAAAGCAGTCGCTAACTACCCACCATGATTATTAAGGCCTGTACCACGTGTACTAGGGATAAGAAAAAAAATATATATATATATATAAATATAGGAAAAGAGGCATTTCCTGATCGTGCAACTGAGAGTTGCTGATGACTTGCGCCATCTATCGGAATAAATATCAACTGATCGTTGATTTTTAATTATTCCAGAATTGACCAAATACCCATTCTTGATTAATCAAGAAAATTTCACCACGTACGCGTTTCGGGCTGTTGGCCCTCGTCAGCGTGGTGAGAGCTCTACCTCAAACGACCTAAAAGGCTGGTCTTTGGGGCATCCTGAAAAACCATGAAATAAATATGGGTTTTTAAAACATTTCATAATAGTTTGAAATTCCTTAAAGGTCATCAACCTTGAATATTCAAATCTATAAATAAGCACGATGATAATTATCATACATAGCATAATTAACGAATTCTACAAGGCGTCTGCAAGTACAACTGTGACAGAAGAATGGCATGCATACTCATATCAGAACCATCCAGTTCCAAAGTTCAATGTCAGCTTTAGAAATTTGTCTAACCTATATAGCTTATAAGGGATTTCTAAGTTGAATAGTAAATTCTATATTTTATGATGCATTAGCGCGCCATCCGTTATAAAAATTCAAAACTATTATAGACGCGTATGATTCTTTTAAAAATAAAACAATTCATACTGCCCTTACTGCAATGGAGAAATTAATGGGAAGGCCTTGCTCAGAAGTGGTGAACCCTCCATTTTTCCATTGCAGTTAAGGCAGTAAAAATGGTTTAATTTTAAAGGAATAATACGCGTCTATAATAGTTTTGAAGTTCATCTTTTATACCGACAGATTTGAATTATAAATATGTATATAGATTATAAATATAGATGGCGTCAGATTCTGACGTTTATTTTGACGGGAGAGGCGACCATTGCTTCCATAGATTAATTTCCTCCAGGCAAATTTTCCATCTATGTTTTGCCAATAGATTTGGCCCAGCCACATTGCCAGCAGAACACCTCTTTGGTAGATTGTCAGGATTCCATTAGATCCCATGTGGATCTCATGGAATAAAGTCCGACCTAGACTGACGAGGGCCATTAGCCCGAAACCATGGTCTCTAGGTGGACGCTTTTCAGTTTGCCAAAGTTGGTGTTTGTGGCTTTGTCACCGACTCGATGCCGCTATTTGCGGCGGCGGTCAATAGATGGCGTCAGATTCTGACGTTTATTTTGACGGGAGAGGCGACCATTGCTTCCATAAATATGTAATAGTAATAGAGAGTTTACATAATTTACATCAAATTCTTTCGCATATATAAGATCTAATTATACAAACTATCAGAGAATTATATAAAACATTTGTACACTATATTGTTTGTCAACCTAATTTGAATACAAAAAAAAATATAAAGACATGAATATCCTTTTTTTTTTTTATATATTTTTTTGAAAATATTGAAATAAAAAATCAGTGAATAACATTAGCAGAGAACATTTATTACTAGAAAAATCTTTAATCGAATAAACAACGTGTCGCTACAACTACATAGTTTTTCATTTTTCATTTAACGCATATTTGATATATCAAAAATAACTTTTCTTCGCGGAATATCATAAGGTATCTACCTAAACTTATAAACTGGTTTTCAATAATGTGCATGCTAGGTTTGAATTCCCCAGAATCAAAAGATATACAATCTTTTGTTCAAAGGAATTTTGTCAAATATTTCTGATTTTGGGACAAATGGTTTTCTAGAATAAATCTTTAGATCTCCAGCTTGTTCAAAGAGAAGTGTATTCGATCTTATTGAATGTTTAAAAACAATATGGGTAGCATGTTCTATACAATCAACTAGTATTCCAGTCTCAAGAAGGATTGTTTGTTCGAAGCAACGGCCCTTATAATGATAATCTTTAAGTTCTATTGTGTGAAGATGAAAACGAACATGATAACTAGTATAAGTATTTTCCCATCCCTGGACACTTTTATTTTTACATTTATCATTACTCTTCACAATTCATCCTTTCATACCTCACCCATAAGGTTAGAAATAATCGTTATTTCTCCTTGGAATAAATTTTGATTTTTCGTTAAAAAGAAACGCATGCGGGATAATTTTCAATTGTCGTTTTACAATCACAAGCCGCATTATATTATATTATAGTATAAGTATATTTAGATCGAAGATTTCTTATCCAAGCAGCCGATATTGGATTAATTTCAGTTTTCCCCGGAGGTTCTTCCATTAGAAAAAGTAAAGCGAAATAATCTGGAGGTAGGATAACCGAAACATGATATTTACCAAGCATCAAATAAGGTCGGGTATTAGGTAATGGTGATATACCTGATCGTAAAAAGATTACAGGAACAGCACCGTAATCATCATTCAAAGAAATTCGAGGTATACTTTCAAATAAATACCCTTCTATCGCAATTGAATCTGATTCTGACATTTTGATTGTCTTTTTTTTTTCTTTCTTTTAACTAAAAGATATTGATTCGATTTATATATCCTCACTGATTAACATAGTTTTCCAAAAATTATTATTATTTCATATATACTTCCATAATTTGCTTT
Source organism: Cordylochernes scorpioides (assembly GCA_030710605.1). Lineage (NCBI taxonomy): Eukaryota > Metazoa > Arthropoda > Arachnida > Pseudoscorpiones > Chernetidae > Cordylochernes > Cordylochernes scorpioides. The sequence goes on along the minus strand of CP092881.1, from coordinate 24,019,390 downwards.
AATTTTTTCTAATTATTAAAATTGTTGACAGATTATATTAACCTTTGGTTTTAACAGAAAAATTAAGAAAACAAAAACGGCATATAACTTAGTTTGAAAGACAGTTTTGTATTTATTAGAATAATGGGACACTGTTTCTAAATAAATAATTTTCATATTAACATCTTTATACACAAAGAATCCATATTTATTTTTATAGATTAGATTTTTAAATTATAAAATTCTTCAGGTTTTTTAACCGATTATAGCTAAAATAAGTGATCTGAACAATTATCATTGATACCTTTATAGGTATATGTTGAAATTCGTATGCAAAATGTTTCTGAAGTATATAAGCAATAATCCTTATCAGAATCGAAATGTTTTGTTCTTCTCTAAGTGAATTTTGCCTTTCAATGATATCAAAAATAACTATTTTTTAATACATGATATACATATTGATTTTTAAAATACATATGCATATACACTAATGGGCAAAACTTAAAAAGGGTGGAAAGTCTTTGTTGTCGACGAACTTGTTTTTTTTTTCAGAGTTATTGTCAGAATCCCAATATATATGCTTAAAGGTACAAATCTCTTTTTTTTTTTTTTTGCTTATTCCTAGTACAAGTAGTACAGGTCATGTTAATCATGGTGGGTAGTTAGCGACTGCTTTTACCATAAGTGCACCACATGTCTACACATGTGAAAAGCAGTTTGACTTTGCACTTACAAATGTTCCAGAGCCCCGTTTAGTTACTTGCACTCGCTGGTGATTTTGGACTTTTGCAAGAATCGGAGGCCATTGGAGATTTATTTAATTCAGAAAAAAATTGCCCAATGTGGAAATCGAACCCAGGTCGTAGCGGTCGAAAACCAACGGTTTAGACCATCCTTTCACAGACCCACAACTCTCTTAAGTCCATAAGTGTATTAAGAGAAAGACATATTCTAATCAAAGAACTAAAAGTTGCTGATGGCTTACACCATCTGTCGGAATTAATGCACAATAAAGAGATGTCTTTCTCTTTATTTATCATCATGATCCCAGTAAAATTATACTTTTGTACCATTTTATAATATAGTTTACTGTTCGCATGCCCTTGAGGCCTCAAATACTTATTCCTTGGTTTTCGGAAAGCGTTAAAGACCAACCTTTTTGGTCGTTGAGGTACATCTTGCACTACGCCGATGAGGGCCAACAGCCTGAAACGCTTACGTAGTTGACTCTTCTTAATTTTAAAACGACATTTGAAATACATTCCCGCATGTGTTTCTTTTCAACGAAAAATCAAAATTTATTTCAAGGGGAGAAATAACGATTATTTCTAACCTTTTGGATGAGGTATGAAAGGATGAATTGTGAAGAGTAATGATAAACGGAAAAATAAAAGTGTCCAGGGATGGGTCCACGATTTATCACGAAAAGGTATTTGGCCAATTCTGTACTAATTAAAGTTAACGATAATTAATATTTATTCCGACAGATGGCGCATATTATAACCAACTTTTAGTTGCACGATCAGAGATGATAAATTTCTCTTGATTTATCTACCTCATTTCAGTATAATTTCAGTTTTTGTACTATTTTTGATGAAAAATATATTTACCAAAATAGCACATCTCTCTTTAAAGATGCATTTTGTTTATCACCTACGTATAAAACATAAGGTTGGTTATAAATAATGAGCCACAACACCAGTTTGGCAAATTATGATGAAAAGCCAAGCTACATGACTTCGGGTTCAGGCCTTCAGCAGTAAATGGGTGACTTCGAATCCATAACATCCTAAGAGAGGAATCAAAATTTCGGTTGAATTTAAACAGAGAGGTACCATTTAAGTACACGAATATCATCTCCCCTGAACTTTATATTGTTTTCTCTCCTGAAAATTGACCTTTGCACTCCACCAACTTAAACAACTTAAACTTTTTTTGTCTAATTCGACCCCTATTCTGAAAGGGCTAAAGCCTGAAACTATTGTATAGGCTCTTGTATGTGCTATTTTTTCATATTCTATACAGTTTTATAGATATGGAAAAAGTTATGGATTAGTTGGAAGTGTACTATAATAAGAACTAACAAATTATATTTTAGGAATAGAAGACGAATGAAGTAATAGGTATAGATTTAAATATGGTGACGCTCTGACACCCGAGCCTTACAGTAACCGTAAACGGCATTTATAAACCCCGAAAAATGGTTGACTGGTGAAATTATGGACCTTAGCGAATTGAGATCTAACAATAGTATAAAGATTTATGCTATCAGAATAGTTTTCATATTTTCCATCAAATGGCTATACCCGTCTTGTTAGATCAATTTTACGGACATGTACGATTCCAATACACTGATTCACAAGTGCATATTACCAGAAATTAAGTAAATTATCCATTGAGGTAACGAATTTCCAATTTTTGAAAAATGGGTGAGCTATTACTGAATATGTTTATATTCAACACTTCCACTTTCTGTATCTCAAAAATAAAGTGGCAACTTTGAAAAAAAGTCGTTTCAGCGGATATTGATCGATAATGTCAAGGTAATTTGAGGCCTCAATCACTTGATAAAAGATTGCTTTGGGAACGTTTATCTATTTGTATTCTATGGAAATTGATTTTTTTTATCGTAGAATATTTATAAACAAACCTTTGTGTCAAAATAAGTTGTTAAACTCAAAGTTTTCTAGATCACAGACAACAAAATCGACAAGAGAGAATAAAAAAATAAATATCAACCATCTGTCAAATATGACGCTATTCACCACATGCATCAGCTCACCTACGTTCAATGTATTTTGATCAACGTCTGATATTGAAGGTTGACACATTCACAACCTTGAAATTAATCTCCTAGTTTTATAAACATTCTTAAAACTAATTTTTAATTATTTAAATTTCAGTAATCAGATACCTTATTTATGATGTATACAGCCGTTGAATTAAAATTGAGAACAGACAACCTTGCTACTGATTTTGTTAGTTTTTATAAACATTCTTAAAACTATGAAAAAATAGTACAAATGTGATATTGTACTGGGATTAGGTGTTTAAATTATGATTTTTTTTTTGTCGTTGAGGTACAGTTTGCACCACGCTGATGGGGCCAACAGCCCGAAACGCGTCCGTGGTTAGCTTTTCTTGATTAATCAAGAATAGGTATTTGGCCAATTCTGGAATAATTAAAAAATCAACGAGAATAGTTGATTTTTATTCCAATAGATGGTGCAAGCCATCAGCAACTTTCAGTTCAACGATAAGGAGATGCCTTTTTCATAATTCTTAAAACTAGTTTTTAATTCTTTAAATTTCAGTAATCAGATGTGTATTCATGATGAACATCAGCCGTTGATTAAAAACGGAGAAAAGATAACTTTGCTACTGATATTGACGTAGATTCAGTCGCAGTTGTTGTAAGAATTATATTCTATCATTCATTCAATATTGTTATGATTTTTTGTGACATTCTATAGAGCAAGTCCCGCCTAGACCTGCACATTCTGTCGTCCAGGACTGTTCATTTTATATCTTATCTTTTAACTCTTTCCTATCGGCCACCTGATAGAATTCACTTCAGGAGTTATTTATTTGGTTACTGGATTGTTAATTATTCCAACCTATTACTTGCACAAGTTTTTGGTATAAACTATTGAAAGCTTTTATTTTTCTTAAATTTTAGTTTTTAAGCGATGCTTATTTCAACATACATGACCTCAAGAGAGTTCTTAAGATGTAACGTCAAGTAACAAATTTGAGGGTGGGATATTGTTGTGAGAGAAATACACGCGAATTCGTCTCAAAAGAAGTTATATCAACAAGTTCATGGTTCTGAAACTGTTAGATCTTTTCAATATAGATTATGTTTGAAGTTTATATGTTAAGTTTGTAATTATTCTCTTTTTTTTTTTTATTTATATAAGCATTTTTATTGCAGACATATTCAATTTTTTATCATTCTTTTTTTTTTAAGTGTTGTTTTTTTTTTTCTTAGTTATGAAATCATTTTGTAGTTGTAGTTTCGTTTTGTTTTGTTGTGTTCTTTTTTAAGCAATAAAATATATTTATAACAAAGGTGTAATATTCAATTCATGCCTATGGAACCAACATCGATTCATTTTTAAAACAAAGCAAAATCATAAGCTTATACAACTTTCACTTTTTCATACAGATTCCTTAGGAGAGAGGAGGTATTACTAAGCTGTTGATGGGTTTGGAGTACAAATTCATGGGTAGGTCGGTCCATACAGAAAAGAGGCTATTCTACTAATTCAGGCACACCTTCTTAAACTGATAATATCGTCACATGCTATCACAGTCGCTTCCTGACCTCACACACATGTGACCGTTTGATTATCCGTTCAACCATTCTGCGACCAGATACCCTATTATGGGTTAAAAATCGTATATAAGCTACCACCTATGAATAATAGAAAACACCTTGGGAATATTTCACATCACAACAATAATTCTACGAACCAATCTACTAGAACACTAAAATCATTACAAAACCTTTTTTAAAATATATAACATACACAAGCCTTTATTAGGGACTTGCCCCATACAGATTCTCCCAATTGGGTAAGGTAATAATCATCTTGTGTTATTAACATAGAAATTGAACTGGCTTTACTCTTCATCTCAAAGTCATTCACTTGTTGACTGATCCTTACATAATGATCATCTAAAAAATTTATAATAGGCAATTGCATTATATTTGTTTGCTGATATTTTTGAAAGCAATACGTAGAGTGAAATGGTGGTTTTTAAAAAATATAACGCTTTGTATGGATTTAACTTTAAAAATATCTTACAGCTTTATAATTATTGAGTGTGTTATT
>CP092881.1:23990803-24014473 GCA_030710605.1 Cordylochernes scorpioides | reverse complement strand
CTGATCTAAAATACCTTCAGAAAAGCCCAAATTGATATTGGAAACCTGAACTATGAGGCAATTAGGTTTTTACCCTATAAAATATAATAAGTTTAAAATTAATAAATATTTGGGAAAAATGAGTAATCAATTTTTAATATCGGTTTAAACATTTAAATCCCCAAACCTCACATATGTATGCATAAACCTGTTCCGCTGATACATTATATATTTTAAGCTAATTTATATTTTCTAACAGTGAATTATTTAGATATAAAAATTATGCCAGAAAGAATTTGATTTTAGAAAAGAATTACCTTTGACCATCATAATATATCTTAAAGCTCTGCGTTATCTATTGATAGGGTTAGCAATTTGTCAGGCTCTCTGGTCGACGACAGAGCTACATCGTCAGCTCTGGAAAATATAAAACATGCTGCTGTGGACTCTTCTAATCAACAAAATTTGAATTCATAGTTTGTTTCTATAATAACTTTAGTAACATTATAACGCGATATCCCAAACTCGGAAAATTTGCGTCAATATTCTTCTAACATCATATCAAATTGGCTATATACATGGAGAAAGGTCAAGGAGAAAAAAAAGACAGGCATACAGAAGAAATTCTCTAAAATTGGTTCCTATAATGGTCAAATCATTCTAATACGGGCTAATACCTTTAGCTAATCACCTCTTTTGCAAATATCTTGTAGTTGATGAAATATATTACAGCCCCTTGCATACAGAGATCCATAGTGTACCAATGGAATTTTTCAAATATGGTTTTGTTTCCCAATCAACCAACCTAGGTTTGAAAGCCATTTTTAAGATTCCACCTTTATTGCAGCATATATAAGCAATTTCTTCCAATACAGTATTAGAGCTCTAAGAAGCGGTCTGGTAGATTAAATTGGCGTAACCGCTGAGAGGGTTCACCACTGATAAGCCAAGCCATCCTAATATTTTTTCATCACAGTAACGACAGTAGAAAAGTTTGTTTTATATTTAAAAAGAAACATTCGTGCTTTACTTCCATTTATTATATACTAGCCGAATGACCCGGGCAACGCCCGTGTTTTACCCGATTGAATGTTTTGATTCAAATACTATTTGTTACAATTATAAATTGGCGCCTTATATAAATGCATATGTTAGTTAATAACTATAGCCTATGTGCTTTATCTGTCTATGTACTGTTGGCTTCCGTAGGCGTCTCTTACTGGGAAAAAGAAAAATAGGATTCCATTTGGTTATTAACTAATATATGCATTTATTTAAGGAGCGACCCGCGCCAGCACAATGGTTACAAAAACGAAAAAGCGAGTGGGGGGGCAAAGGTGGCGTGATCGAAGCCAACCAATAGGAGGGCGCCATTCCAAAAAAAAAAAAAAAAAGCAAACGGTGACAGAGATGACTGATGAAGAATGACGCTCGTAACTGTATATAGAATAGATGGCACATTATTTCCTTAAATTGATTATGCCTAACTGGCCTTGTACTTATTGTTAGCGGAAGAGCATTGCACATGCAAATATTTATACCTAATTCTTTTCCTTTAAAAGCTTATGTCTATAGTTTGTTTGAAAGCCATTTATAAGATATCACCCTTTATTTCAGCATATATGAGCAGAATCTTCTAAAATACAGTAGAGCTCTAAGAAGCGGTCTTGCAGATTAAATTGGCGTAACCGCTGAGAGGGTTCACCACTGATAAGCTAAGCCCTCCTTATATTTTATCATCACAGTAAGGACAAAAAGAAGTTTGTTTTATATTAAAAAAAAAAAAACATTCGTGTTTTGTAATGCTTCCATTTCTTATATTGTGACGGTGTTTTGACCCACCGCCAATTTTGAACAACCCTTTCAACCACCACCACCTTTGCCGGCGGTGACGCCAAGTCGGCGCATGCGCGGCGGCGGTGACGTGGTAAGCACGTGGGAGGATACCATTGTTTTTGACGGCCACCACGAGCCAACGTCCATTTTCATCCATCCATTTTCATCAAACCTTTTTCAACTCTTCTTTACTAGATTTTAATTTGTAACAATTTATTTTTTTTTTATATTTTATCTGTAATAATTGAAATACCTTGGAATGAATAATTGAATCATTTCTTCAAAACCAGACGAACCACCACAATATATAGATATCACATTATCGCCATATAGCTAAACTATATTGAAATAGTACAAAAGTGCAATTTTACTGGGATCAGGTTAATAAAGAAAGAGAAATACATCTTCCTACCGTGCATCAATTCCGACAGATGGCGCAAGCCATCAACAAATTTTAGTTTCCTGATCAGAAGATGTCTTTCTCTTCATACAATCATGGACTTAAAGTTGCTACCTTTCAGCATGTATATCGGGATTTATTCAATAACTCTGAAAGATATTGGATTCACTGTCACCTTTATTAAAAGACAGACTAGATAACCAAGTGTAAACAAAATTGCCTCTGTCTACATAAAAACAAAAAAAAAAAAAAAAAAAACAGACGTCTGGCGGCATTAAAGACTTTCCAACTTAAGTTTTGCTAATGAGTGCATATGCATGTTTTTTTTTATTTAATCGCTATGTACTCGTATATCATCTATAAAAATAATTATTTTTGTAATAGATATTAAAGGCAAAATTCACTTAGTAAAGGATAAAACATTTTTATAGAGATTATTTATTATATACTTAATAATTTTGTCCACAAATTTCAACATACGCTTATAAAGGATTCAATGGAAAATTTTCAAATCAATTATTTTAACCATAATCGATTAAAAAACAATAGGTTTTCGAATAAAGAATTTCCCCTAATTTAAAATCGAATCAATAAAAATAGATATGTATTCCTTGAGTAAAGATGTTTATATGAAAATTATTAATATAGAAAGATTTTGCACCTTATTCTTAGAAAAACAAAATCAAAATTTTACACTTCACAAACAGTCATATGCTGCTTTTTATTCTCTAGTCAACATTTTCTCCGCCAACAATTTGAATAGTTAGAAATAAAGAATTGGAAAGAGAGATAGAATGATAATTAATTTTTAAAACTATGTTTATCACTTAGGTTATATGAATCGAAGAAATTTAATATAACTATAAAAAATGTGAAAAAAATAGTACAAATGTGATATTGTACTGGGATAAAGTACATAAATTAAGAAAAAGGCATCTCCTTATCGTGCAACTGAAAGTTTCTGATGGCTTGCGCCATCTATCGGAATAAATATCAACTATTCTCTTTGATTTTTAATTATTCCAGAATTGGCCAAATGTTTATTCCGATAGATGGCGCTAGCCATCAGCAACTTTCAGTTGCACGATAATTTCATAAAAAAAAGATATCAATCTAAATGAATTGGACAGTTCTAATTTAGTTTGAAGGCTATTTATTTGAAAGCATACCTCGATATTCTTTGAATGAAGACAACAATGAGGAACCTGTAGGTAACCCATGTTATAATACCTTGAAAAAGGTTGGCGATAAGCCAACTGAAATATTGGTGAAATAAATGATATTTTGATACAATATATGCCTTTTTAATTTAAACAAATATTATTTTTCAAATTTAATTTTATATTCAGGATAATGATTATACACTTCCTTGTAATTTATGAATATTAAAATATTCTTTTTTTGTTTGTGCTTGTAATCCATTACTTAGAAAACTATTATATTTGAATATTCATGAAAATTAGATTAGCGTCATCTTTCCATTTTTAAAATAACCTCTTAAATATTAATTTGATTCCTACCTATTTTTTTTTATTTCAACACACAAAACGCGTTATCTCGGCTAGGGATAATTGCGTCGATTTACATTTTTTTCAAAATAGAAACAGTTATAAACATATTATAAAAGAAAAAGTAATCGAAATAAAAAGAGAGACAATAATATATATTAGAAACCTGAACCTTTCAGGTTTGAAAGAGAAAATCATAAATATATCTACAAAAATGGTTAAACCTATAATTCTCTCTGCAATTTACAAATTGATTCAGATATACAGCATTATTCATTGTCTGTTGTCTAGCGGCGAAGAAAATAGGCATTCCAGCAGTAGAAGTATTGAGTCCTGGAATTCGTTGCCACAATGACAGCTAGAGTCTTCAACCGCGCCGATATTTATGTATAGATATATTTTATTTTTGAAATTACCTGCTTTACATTTTATCATATTCTCTCGAACAGTTTAACTTGTTGAAATAAAATTGTTTTTTGAATTTTGAAATCACGACCGATAATCGATTTCAACACATGCCCAGACAAATACGCGCTCGCAAAATCACGCACACGGATTTGAATTAAATTAAAGATATTATAACTAAGGATGTTTGAAGATATATTTGAATATTTATGGTTGATTATAAAAGAAGATATTTACTAAATGATAACTAGTTAATCTTGATTGGAGTATGACAGAATTTCTCGTGATGTTAATAGGAGTGAAAATTATTCAGTAAATATTTATATTTAACGTATGCTTTTTTTTACCTTATTATTTGTGTGATAAAAATCAATGATAATATCATAATGAATGATCTATTAACCAACTTTCAGGAATCTAATAGCGAAATTATAGGATATGCAGATGATCTAACGGTAATATGTTGGAATACAGATGTAAAAAATCTTAAGATTACAATTGAAAATTCAATAGGGAAAATAAATACGTGGTGTGAAAACAACAAACTTAAAATATCAAGACAGAAAACAAAGATTTTATATTTATTCAACTGCAAAAAGTATGTAATTACCCTGCATGATAGTCTTGTCAAACCAGTTGAAAACCTAAAAATACTAGGATTAACTTTCAAGAATCACCGAAACAAGAATAAATTAGATTTTATGCCTCACATCGACAGTGTTATTGCAAAAACAACTAGAGCTAGTTGATATCTTCTTGGGTTAACAAAGAAATCGTGGGGATTGGATAGTAGGCGATCATTAACATTATATAAGACCTTATTTAGAAGCACAATAACTTATGGTTCAACAATCTGGTACCCATATATAAACACGAGATCTAAAAAAAATTGGATTCACTACAGTATAAAATTCCTAAACACTGTATACATGCTTAAAATACATCTTCGAATTGCACACATGTTCTCGCAAGAATACCTAAAATTACGGATTTCATTATGTCAAACTTATACTCAAAGTTGAAATAGATTATAATAGAAATTATCCAGCCAAAAGAATGATAAATTTATAAATGAAAAAATTCAAAAATACTATGAAGACTCAAATGATAATTTCAGAGAATTTTTTGAAAACTCAAGATTACCCAACTCCTATCCTCCTCCTTCAATGCCTTCCTCTACTGAGGGTAAACAACATGGTCACTCCTATCCTCCTCCTTCAATGCCTTCCTCTACTGAGGGTGAACAACATGGTCACTCCTATCTTCCTCCTTCAATGCCTTCCTCTACTGAGAGTGGGCCACATAGTCTCTCCATATCTTCCTCCTTCATTGCCTTCCTCTATTGACGGTGGGCCACATGGTCTCTCCATACTTCCTTTCTTCAATGCCTTGCTCTACTGAGGGTGAACAACATAGTCACTCCTATCTTCCTTCTTCAGTGCCTTCCTCTACTGAGGGTGAGACACATGGTCTTTCCATACTTCCCTCCTTCAATACCTTCCTCCAATGAAGGTGGACCACATGGTCTCTCCATACTTCCCTCCTTCAGTGCCTTCCTCTACTGAGGGTGGGCCACATGGTCTCTCCATACTTCCTTCTTCAGTGCCTTCCTCTACTGAGGATGGGCCACATGGTCTCTCTATACTTCCCTCCTTCAGTGCCTTCCTCTACTGAGGGTGGACCACATGGTCTGTCCATACCTCCATTTTACTTATAAGATGATGAAAGATTTTGATTCTGATGAGGATTTTTGCCTAAATACCTCAGAGACATTTTTCTCACAAATTTTAACCTAGCTTCAAATGGTGTTATGATAATTTTTTAAATCATTTATTTGAGTCATAATCGATAAAAATAAAAATAATTTTTCAATTCAAATTCTATAAAAATAAATATATATTTCATTTGTAAGGATATATTATTTCAAAAACTATTCATTTATGTAGAAACAGTGTGACATTGTTCTCTAAAAATAGAAAATCTGTCTCTCAAAACTAATTTCTCTGTCACATTTTGTTTTCCTTCTTTTTGTTAAACACAAAGAAAAAATAGCTTGTAAACAATTTTGATAATTGTAAATAAACATTTAATGCAAATATAAAGAGTAATATAATGATAGTGATTCTTTTTTCAATATTATGTTAATCACTGAGGTTATATAAATAAGAAGAAATTTCATTTGTCTGAAAAAGACATCAAAATGACTAATTCGTCTGAAAAATGTTCAAACTTTGTTGAGTTAGAAGGCTATTTATTTGAAAGCATACCTCGAAACTCTTCAAGTCAAGATTACAATGCAGTTCCTGTAATCTTTTTACGCACAGGAGAATCCAATATCCCCAATACGCGACCTTATGTAACTCTTGGTGATTATCAAATTTCAGTTATTTTGCCTCCAGATTTCTTCGCTTCGCTTTTCTACTTGGAAGAACCTTCGGAATCACCTAATTCTAATGGAAAATTATCTGCTGTTTGGATGAAAAATCCTAGATCACGATCTTCCCCGTGTGAAACTGTTAAATTTAAATTCCACATGATATTGGCTGAAGGAGATTCCTATGAAGAAAAACTCTTTGATAAGGAAATCGGTCTTGATAATAGCACTTTTACTGAATATATAGAACAGGCTACTCATGTTGTTCCTGAACTTCCGATTAGACCAAATATACATGCCTTTGAAAACGCTGGAAATCTAAAGGTTTCTACAATTATACCACGTATCCCAGAAGAATATTTAGATAAAATTATTTTAAACAAAACTATATACTACTTTTAGCAGATTCTAGAAAGTGTATTTAAACTTGGTACGCACATAGGCTACCTGTTTACAAAGTTAGGTAGATATATTCTCTGAGCAAATATTATTTTTGATACCTTAAATATTCGTTTAATTGTTTTATATGTAAAATAAAACTTTATAGTTGGATTATCTTTTTTTTTTGCTATACATTGTTATTCTATATTTTTCTTTAAATGTTATCTGTTTGTTCTATAAAATTAGTTTTAAATATTTTCGAAAATAAATATGAAAACTGTTTTCCTGTCTTTATTTTTGTATCTAAATTGAAATGGCAAACAATATAATCTTCGAATGATACATAAATCTGATATTGTATAATATCCATAGAGTCTTTATATCTCGCAAAAAAATTCTACGAATTTGTTGTATTTTTTTGAATTTCTAATTTAGCATAACAGCAGCTTATCAATTTAAACAAATTTATTATTCAAATACAAAGAGAGTTTAAACAAACTAATTAACTTAACGAATGAAAAAAAAAAGAGCTTCAATATATTCCAAGCTATTACTACAACATAAACAAAAAAAAAAACTCAGGCAAAAAGGAACATATTTGACATCACAGATTATTTTAAATTGATTTGTTTACCAATTTCAACATTTAGATTGGGATCATAAAGTCATCATGGAAAGTGGTGAATATAAATATATTCAGTAGTCGTTTATTCATTCTTAAAAAATTGGAAATCTGTGACCTCACTGAATAATTTACTTCATGTTCAGTAAAGTCAGTGTTTTGGAATAGTATATTTTTCTTTTCGTAAAATTTATCTGACGGGTATAGCCATTTGATGGAAAATATGAAAAAATTCTGATGGCATAAATCTTTATACTATTGTCAGAATAGATCTCAAGTCACTGCGATCCATAATTTCACAAGTCAAAATTTTTTTTGTGGTTTTCATATAGGTGTTTTACAGTTACTATAAAGCTTGGGTCTTAGAGTTTCCTCTATATTTAAACCTATACTTAATACTTCATCATGCTGCTTCTGCAGCGCACTATTTAGTTATTAGGGGGTGGCGGAAGGATGGTCTAAACCTTGGTTTACGACCTCTACGACCCAGGATCGAATCCCGCATTGGGCACCTATTTTATAATTTAAAAAAATGCTCCAATGGCCTCCGATTCTTGCAAAAGTCTAACTTCACCAGCAAGTGCAAGTAACCAAACGAGGCTCTGGCACAATTGTAAGTGCAAAAGTCGAACTGCTTTTCACATGTGTAGACATGTGGTGCACTTACAGTAAAAGCAGTCACTAACTATCAACCATGATCATTATTACCTGTACCATGTGTACTAGGGATAATAAAAAAAACTATTTAGTTAGGTATTATTATCGTACATTCCTATATAATCCATATCTTTTACCTTCCCTAAAAACTGTACAGATTAGGGCATTGGCCCCAAAAAAAGAGATATAGAGAATATCAAATTTTTATACTGAATCCTGTAATAACAGAAAATAAATATTAATATGATAAAATATTTTCTTAATGTACTTGGTTTATTTTTCTAATTTATCAATAAAAGTTATTTGAAAAATCGTAAGTATTATATATCATTATTCTGTATGATTCTTTTGAAAATTAAGCAATTTCTACTGCCCTTATTGCAATGGAAAATTAATAGGAGTGTCTCTGGCTTATCAGTGGTGAACCCTCCCAGCGGTTTCGCCAGTTTAATCTACCATACCATAGATGGCGCGCTAATGCAGCATAATATAAATGTCATTTGATCAATATTCTAGGATTTTGTTTTATTCTAAGAGATACTGAGAGCCATCAGCTATTTCCAGTTGCACCATCAGGATACGCCACTTTATAAATCTCGTTAAGAGATTGGTTTTTATTTGAAGTTTCTAATGCTCTTCTTGTGGCTGTTCACCAATATACAGTGAATCCGCGGGTTTTATGGAGAAATATTCGTGAAATTTATGAGTTGTGATGAATTTTAAAAGCAATGATTCACCCTTATCACACATTATTGTTATACTTTCGCACCGATAACCCATATACGATATATTTCCAGATAATATATGAAATGTATATTCAATCAAAAAGGTATATATTGGATAAAAAATTAATTTACCAATATTTCAGTTGGATCAACGCCAACCTTTTTCAACGTATAGCAATATATCAATGTCAACAACAAACTCAACGCTACATAACATCAATAGAATGAAGATTTTAAAAAATACATGTAGTTTTTCTAACTTAATTCTATTGATGTTATGTGGCGCTGAGTTTGTTGTTGACATTATTAATATGTTGGTTTACCTTGAAGAAGGTTGGTGTTCCAACTAACTGAAATATTGGTAAATTATATTTATTATTATATAAAATTATTATATAAAATAATTAGATTTCTGTTGTATTTTGGAATTAGATTGATATATTGAATTATTATTATTTGTTGCTTGATTTTGGTATACATGAGTATGTGTTATGATATTGTTTTGCAGTCGTGGGAATAATAAAATAGTTTTGATCAGAGATTTCTTCAATTGAACTTAAGAATATATAGGAAAAACATAATTTGGTAAAAAAGTTCCGTCTGGCTTGAAGCGAGTAGAACAAGGAAAACAAAAGATTATTCACATATCGTACAAAGATTTGAGCCGGCTAGCGGGAAACAACAAAAATGAGTTTTTATAGGGTAAGCGTGACCTCTGGCGGTCGATTTAACAGAGTATATATTTGTATCTATCAAATATAATTTTAAATAAAATAATATTTCAATATAACATATATATATTTTAAAAATCCAATATATGCATTTTTAATTGAAGATCTATTTATGGATTGCTCTACTTTAAAAAAAATATAATATTTATTTGATATAAAGTGGCAGAAAATTTGAGGTACCAAAGGTATTAATTCTCCCTTTATAAAAGCATTAAAATATTGCGTTTGGGGTTTCACTAAGTACATAATGTAATGGTGTTGTTAGAATATGAGACACAAAACTAGTTCTTATAAATTCAGACAAAACTTTAAATTTATCCTCACGTAGAAATTTCCATCTATATTTTGGCGCAACCACTTTGCCAGCTAAACACCTTTATGACAATGTGAAAAAATAGTACAAATGTGATATCGTACCGGGATAAGGAAAATAAATAATTTCAAAAAAGGGCATCACCTTTCTGACAAATTGTATAAAATTTCATTTTATGCCATGTGGATCTCATGAAATAAAGCCCGCACAGGACTGACGTGTGCATTAACCTAAATCAATGATCACCAGGTGGGCACTTCTCAATTTGCCAAATCTAGTTTGTGATTTTAATACTGACCCGAGGCCGCTAGTTGGCGTCGATGGTCAATAAATGGCGTTTAGGTTTGACGTATATTTTGACGGGAGAGCCGGGATTTATTTTTATAAGAAGTTAACCTATATACCATGGTTTTGGGTTTTGACAATTTTCAGCACAGAGTCGAATAGGCTAAAAAGGTGTTCAAGCTGACGGAGTGATAAGGCTGATATTCAAACTAGAATGCAAAATATTATAAAATGGTATTTGTGAAACTAAAGTGGTACCTGTCTCTTTAAATTCACCCATACTTTTATCGTAGGATGTTATGAAATCAGAACCACCCCTGTACTGATGAAGTACCCAAAGCCATTGTATACAGGTTGACTTTTTATCTTAAATTGCCAAAACCGGTGTTGTGGCTAATTATTTAATACCATCATTACGTTTCGTACTAGGTTGATACACCAAATCAATTTTTAAAGGGAAAGATGTTACTTTTGGTACATATATATATATATGGTAATTTAACCAACAACCCTATATTGTATATAACTTATAACAAGATTTTCATGATGTATAATTGAAACACAGCTGTAAATGATTATTCGAATTATTGACATGTGTCATCTGCTGAAATGCAATACTTCCTCTCTCGGCAAAGATATATAATACCTCCGCCCTAGCCAGAAATATAGGCACTTCACCATCAGCGGAAACCCTCGTCGGTTGTCACCAAGGTCCTCCTCATCCACCATGCAGACCAGTAAGAACTCTTTCATCTCCATCTTTCGCTCCTAGCTCAACTTTTATCTGTTTATGGAACTTTCCTAGTGCAACTGTGTCTTCGTTTTTTGTGTGGACATTCCCAAGCTTTCCACTCTGCCTCGACTACGACTACCTGTACTCTGTGAGAACTGTTAAAGGTCTTCCAAGGTGCAGAGAGGTACTTGAAAACTCTCCACGCCCTGACTGTTCCTCTCGGTTACTACAGGTTTGCCCCGTTCGGTTACCATACCACAGCGAGAGACCCTCGGTTACCACAGTATAGCGAGAGTCAACAAAATTCTAGAAGAGTCGAAAGTAACTCATAACATATACTTATCAAAAATAGTAAAAACAATAAAATTATACTTAGATCAGGTTCATGAATCATGAGAAAGCCATTTCCTGATCGTGCAACTAGAGGTTGTTGATGTCTTGCGCCATCTCTCTCTCTCTCTGTCCAAAAAAATATTAAATAATCGTTTATTTATTATTATTCCAGAATTCGTTAAATATACTTTCGTGGTTAATTAAGAAAAGAAAACAACGAAAACTTTTAGGCTGTTAGCCCTCATCAGTGTTTTGCAAATTGTACCTCAACGACCAAAAAGCTAGTCTTTGAATCTTACTAAAGAAAAACAAAGAATAGGTATTAAAACATAAAACAAAATAGTGAAACATAGTACAAAAGTACTATTCTACTGGTATCTGGTTGATATATCAAAAGAAAGACATCTCCTTTTTGTGTAAATTTGTGTAACAAATTCGACACATGGAGCGCAAGCAAATCAGCAACTATCAGGTTCTCGATCAGTAGATGCCTTTCGATCAATATATATATATGTTTTTGAGCATAAATATGTATATTATTTTATCAAATAAATTGTTATTATCTCTCTCTCTCTCAGAATTGATATTGAGAGGTAAATTTTACCTTCTCCACCTTCGATACCTTCTTCTACTGAGGGTGGGCCTCAGAGTCTCTCCATATCTCCTTATTTCTGTGCCTTTTTCTACTGAGAGTGAGCCACATGGTCTCTCCATATCTCCTCATTTCGGTGCCTTCCTCTACTGAGAGTGGGCCACATCTTCTATCCATATCTCCTTATTTCGGTGCCTTTTTCTACTGAGAGTGGGCCCCATGGTCTCTCCATATCTCCTTATTTCGTTCCTTTCTCTACTGAAAGTTGGCCACATGGTCTCTCCATATCTCATTAATTTGGTGCCTTCCTCTACTGAGGGTGGGCGACGTGGTCACTCCTATCTTCCTCCTTCAATACCTTCCTCTACTGAGGGTGGGCCACATGGTCTCTCCATATTTCCTTTCCTCAATGCCTTCCTCTTCTGAGGGTGGACAACATAGTCACTCCTATCTTCCTCCTTCAGTGAATATCTCTACTGAGGGTGGGCCACATGGTCTCTCCATACTTGCATTTTACTTATAAGATGATGAAAGATTTTGATTCTGATGAGGATTATTGCGTTAATACCTCAGAAACATTTTGTTCACAAATCTTAACATAGCTCCTAAAGGTGTTATGATAAGTTTTCAAATCATTTATCTGAGTCATAATCGATAAAAACAAAATATATTTTCAATTAAAAATCCATAAAAATAAATATATATTTAATATATAAGGATATACACCTATCCCCCGATTTACACGGTACCTTTTTACACGTTTTCGCTTTTACACGGTTTTCCAAATAAGTTTTTTTTTATCGCACTATACTAAATGCTACTGTGATTGAACAAATGCGCTGTGTACACATCTCACGAGGAATCCCGAGCTTATGTGCTGACTACATAATTTAACCTGTCAAGGCATTTTATTTTTATTTCTGTGTACACCTATCCCCCGATTTACATGTTTTTCTCAGGAACGTACCTACCGTGTAAATCGGGGGATAGGTGTTTTATTACAAAAACTACTCCAACTAAACCATTCAATAGAAAATCTGTCTCTCAAAATTAATTTCATTGCCACATTTTGTTTTCTATCTTTTTGTTAAACGCAAAGAAAAAATATAGCCTGTAAATAATTTTCATAATTATAAATAAACAATTAATGTAAATTAAAAAAGAAATAAAATTATAGTTTTTATTTTTCTCAATATTATGTTAATCACTGAGGTTATATAAATGAGGTGAAATTTCATTTGGCTGAAAAAGACATCAAAATGTCTGAATCGCCTGCGTAATGTTCAAATTTAGTTGGGATACAAGGCTATTTATTTCAAAGCATACCTCGAGAGACTTTAAAAGCATATTACAATGCAGTTCCTGTAATCTTTTTACGCAAAGGAGAATCCAATATCCCCAATACGCGCCCCTATGTAACTCTTGGTGATTATCAAATTTCAGTTATTTTACCTCCAGATTTCTTCGCTTCGCTTTTCCTCTTTGAAGAACCTTCGGAAACACCTAATTCTAATGGAAAATTATCTGCTGTTTGGATGGGAAATCCTAGTATACGATATTCCCAGAGTGAAATTGTTAAATTTAGATATCACATGATATTGAGTAGTAAAGGAAATAACTATACGGAAGACAGTTTTGATAAGGAAATCGGTCTTGATAATAGCACCTTTATTAATTATATAGAAAAGGCTACTCATGTTGTTCTTGAACATCCGATTAGACCAAATATATTGGCCTTTCAAGACGCTGGAAATCTGAAGGTTTCTCCAAGAATACCACGTATCCCAAGAGAACTTTTAGATGAAATTAATTCGAAGAAAACTAAATACAATTTTTAGCAGATTCTAGAAAGTGTATTTAAACTGGCACGTACATCAGCTACCTGTTTACAAATTTAGGTAGTTATTTTCTCGAGCAAATATTATTTTTGATACCTTAAATATTCGTTAAAATTATTTTATATGTAAAATAAAAAGTTTATAGTTGGATTATCTTTTTTTGCTATACATTGCTATTCTATATTTTTCTTCAATATTTTTCTGTTTATTCTATAAATTTCGCTTTGAATATTTTCAAAAATAAATATGAAAACTTGTTTTCCTGTCTTTATTTTTGTATCTAAATTGAAATGGCATACAATATAATATTCGAATGTTATGTAAATCTGATATTGTATAATTATATCATATATGAAAATAAGTATATGAACCTTCTATAACTTTTAAGATATTTTCAAATCTATACCAGCATAATAGTAAATATTATGTAGATAAATTGTACATTCAATTTACAATTCTTTATAAAGTTTATTGCCTAGAAATAATTCTAAAGTTGACATTGAATTTAAATGTTTTTTGTAACGCACACCATTGTCTGGGGTATACTTGGCTTTCTATTTCATAGTTGTATTTTCAATTGCAGACTCCTTGTTAATTTTTACTTGTGCTATATATAATTCTCATTTTGCGCTTATTTATAGATTTGAATATTCAAAGTTGATAACCTTTGGGGAATATTATTTGAAATGTTGACAAATAAAATATTAGTGAGTCAGGTGTTGATATTAAAAATAAATGCATTTCCTGACCACGAGCACATGTGCTTTTCATTTATTATCAAATTATACAATAAAAGAATTATTGCTCTTCTAGATGGCGCTCTTCCATTTAAAAAGCACATCTGCTCGTGGTCAGGAGTTGCCTTCTTTATTTTTAATATATATATATGTTGTAATGTAGTTTATGCTGTTGGATGTCTGTAGTGTGGCATGTTGGTTAGAAGCAGTCGTGGTGGTTGTGATGGGTGGTATGGACACACAGGATCCAGAGGCCCGTGGAGAGTAGATCAGGGAGGAAAGATAGAAGGTCCGAGAATAACCGCTAGAACTGGCGTCGAGACCACCTCGGTGAGAACTGACCTTTATCATATCCAGCCGCTTTTAAACCGATTTATGTATAAATTCTCTAGGGGAGAATGAAGACTTGACACTTGTTTACCAAGGGGGTTTAACCCGACTATCTTCCCTTGTACTCCCACACAGGCCATTTTATTTATATATTTCCGAATATTATGACATCCATATATAATTCGCTCAAATATTTGCAAATAAACTGATATTTTAAGATTAGATCGTACGTTCTGTAAGAATATCCATATATTTCTTTTATTTAGAAAAAATTGAGGTGAAAACTTCTGCAAACTTATTTTTATTCTATATTAAAAAAAATCTCACTTGCAAATTGACACGCTATATGTTTTATAAATATAAATTTATCTAATCCCTGAAGTTTTATAATTTTGAAATTAAGAAACATCTGAATTTTTAAGATGAAAAAAATTGTCGCTTTTCTCTTTAATCCTATTCTACAATTTGAAAATTGTAAAAATATAAAAAGGAACCTGAAGAAATTAAAAATTTATAATTAAAACGAAAAATATTCACTCTCTCTTAATAACGAGTTTACAAGGTGGGAAGAGGAGCTTCTTTTTATTAGCATGCACACAAGCTTTCGGACATATCGTCCTTCATCAGGTAAGAGTAATAAACGCGCTGAGGATCCATATATACACAAAGCCGAAAAGAAAATTTACATAATTGCAAAAGATAAAAGTATTTAAAGATATAAAAATAAGAATCAAATATGCTAAAAAGAATATAGGAATTAAATGCTAATAAATCTGGACTAAGTACATATGCACTATGAATGGTGTTAATCAAGGGCAGGTAAATGCAACCTATGGCTATTCACACAACATATGGTATTGTTCCGGTATATCTATATGCCTGTTGATGCTGTTTGTTTTTATTGACACAAATGCCTCTAGTAAAAGTCTTTGATACTTATTATTGATATTGTTGTATAGAATGGATGGCTTTGTTAGATTGAATGTATGACCGGTTTGCATAGAATGACTGTAAATAGGGGAATTTAGGTTTTTATTAGAGATGTTTCTGGAATGCTCAACCATTCTGATGGCGACGGATCTACCCATCTCCCCGACATAAGTGGCATTGCATTGGTCGCAAGAGACGGAATAGACAGCACCACCAGAACGGAGAGAACTCGCATGAAGGGAAGATCTGGTAATGGGGTGTCGGATTAGTGTGGCGATGTTAGGTGGGTTCTGGAAGTATGTTGTAATGCCATGTTGCCTTAAAAACCTGGCTATGGTGATAGACTGGGGGCAAAAAGGAAGATGTAACGTCTCTATATCTCTCACTTGCCCACCCCTTGATCATTAGTAGTTTACGCACTTTCCTCGAAAATGCCCCCCTGTTAGACACCCTCACCGCGGAGACGGTTGTCGAGCTCACTTCCATATGCCTAGGCATGTCCACCTTCACATTTGATACCCAGTTTTTCAAGCAGACCAAGGGCTCCCCCATGGGTAGCCCCCTCTCAACCGTGGTGGCTGAGGTTGTCATGAGGTCACTGGACCAATGGATCACTTCACGCCATTCTTCAGACATCTTTCTATGGAGGCGGTACATCGATGATACCTTTTGCTTGGTAAGTGAGGTATCTGCCTCTCACATCCTATCTGACCTCAACTCCTTCCACCCAGACATAGCCTTCACCCATGAAACAGAAAATCACTCAGTCCTACCTTTCCTAGATACACTAGTCATACGCACCCCCAGCAGTTTCCATACCACAGTATACTATAAAAACAACACACCCCCACACCACACAAACTTCCGGTCACATTGCCCAACACCACACAAAATCAATACAGTTAGAGCTCTCACTAAACGTATCCTTACCCATTGTTCCCTCCCGTTATTCCAAACAATAGAAAAGGCTAAAATATTTTCATATTTATCCAAATCCGGCTACCCGACCCCCTTCATTCTTAAACACATGCATGACCCTCACCACAACAGTGCTCCAGCTATACACAGAAATATTTGCTCCCTTCCTTTTTGCCCCCAGTCTATCACCATAGCCAGGTTTTTAAGGCAACATGGCATTACAACATACTTCCAGAACCCACCTAACATCGCCACACTAATCCGACACCCCATTACCAGATCTTCCCTTCATGCGAGTTCTCTCCGTTCTGGTGGTGCTGTCTATTCCGTCTCTTGCGACCAATGCAATGCCACTTATGTCGGGGAGACGGGTAGATCCGTCGCCATCAGAATGGTTGAGCATTCCAGAAACATCTCTAATAAAAACCTAAATTCCCCTATTTACAGTCATTCTATGCAAACCGGTCATACATTCAATCTAACAAAGCCATCCATTCTATACAACAATATCAATAATAAGTATCAAAGACTTTTACTAGAGGCATTTGTGTCAATAAAAACAAACAGCATCAACAGGCATATAGATATACCGGAACAATACCATATGTTGTGTGAATAGCCATAGGTTGCATTTACCTGCCCTTGATTAACACCATTCATAGTGCATATGTACTTAGTCCAGATTTATTAGCATTTAATTCCTATATTCTTTTTAGCATATTTGATTCTTATTTTTATATCTTTAAATACTTTTATCTTTTGCAATTATGTAAATTTTCTTTTCGGCTTTGTGTATATATGGATCCTCAGCGCGTTTATTACTCTTACCTGATGAAGGACGATATGTCCGAAAGCTTGTGTGCATGCTAATAAAAAGAAGCTCCTCTTCCCACCTTGTAAACTCGTTATTAACCTTCAGTGAAGAGCAGTTCTACTTAATTCACTCTCTCTATTACATATTTAATTATTCATAAATTCATATTAATAGTTTGCATATTTATGCCTGCCTATACAATTTAACAAATTCAAAAAGCAATCCAAAACCAGGTTTCTTTAACTATTTTCTTTTTGGATTGCTTGTGTTGAATTTCTATTGATAGTATGAAATTATATATTACTCTCTCTCTCTCCAAATTGAATCAAATACACGAGTTTTTCTTCTTTTCAAAAGTCTTCTGTTACGCAAACTTTGACTTTAATCATCATCGATGCTGACGTCACTACTATTACGACACGCTTACTTCTACGCTTCATGACTTTTCTGTTTGATTCTTTGCTCGCTTGTTTACAACAATTTTATTGGAACAAGTCGTTCCTTAAATTAATATATATTTGTTTATATCTCTCTCTCTCTACTATAAAAATAAATAATATATTTCTACTAATATTAATTATTAAATTAATACTAATATTGATAAAATATTACTACTATAAAAAGAGATATTCATATTATTTACAAAGATTGATTATGAAATTTCTTACTCTAGTCAACAAACAACTAAGAAAACAAACTAGAGGCATTTTGCTAAAAGGGATTCGAATCGAGGCCATTAGATAGAGGAACTCTACTTTTATTCAATCCAATATATGCCTTTTTATTATCTAAAGTTTAAATATGGATTGCTTTATATTAAGATATATATATATATATATATATTTGGAGTTTGAGAAATATATTTGATAAGATGTATTTTATAATTGTGTACTCTGAAAAATTGCATATTGTATGTTTTTAACGAGAGTGTTTGTACCTTCACAAGGAAGAGCAATGGTGACTGCAAAAAGACAAATTTGTACTTATTTCATAAAGCTTTTCATAATAACCTTTATTTTTATATTCTATTAGACACAAAAGTCTAGGTAGATCTTTTCTCGAGCAAATATTATTTTTGATACCTTAAATATTCGTTAAAATTGTTTTATATGTAAAATAAAAGTTTATAGTTGGATTATCTTTTTTTTCTATACATTGCTATTCTATATTTTTCTTCAATATTTTTCTGTTTATTCTATAAATTTCGCTTTGAATATTTTCAAAAAAAAATATGAAAACTTGTTTTCCTGTCTTTATTTTTGTATCTGAATTGAAATGGCATACAATATAATCTTCGAATGTTATATAAATATGATATTGTATAATTAGATCATATATGAAAATAAGTATATGAACCTTCTCTATGAATCTGTGTATTTTAAAATTGAAAAATATTCAGATTCACTAGCTCTCTAAATAGAAAAATAACCCTGATCTAAAATACCTTCAGAAAAGCCCAAATTAAATTGATATTGGAAACCTGAACTATGAGACAATTAGGTTTTTACCCAATAAAATATAATAAGTTCAAAATTTATATATATTCGGGAAAAATGAGTAATCAATTTTTAATATCGGTTTAAACATTTAAATCCCCAAACCTCACATATGTATGCATAAACCTGTTCCGCTGATACATTATATATTTTAAGGTAATTTATTTTTCCTAACAGTGAATTAATTAGATATAAAAATTATGCCAGAAAGAATTTGATTTTAGAAAAGATTACCTTTGACCATCATAATATATCTTAAATCTCTGCGTTATCTATTGATAGGGTTAGCAATTTGTCAGGCTCTCTGGTCGATAACAGAGCTACAACATTAGCTCTGGAAAATTCAAAACATGCTGCTGTGGATTCTTCTAATCAACAAACTTTGAATTCATAGTTTGTTTCTATAATAACTTTAGTAACATTATAACGCGATATCCCAAACTCAGAAAATTTGCATCAATATTCTTCTAACATCATATCAAATTGGCTATATACATGGAGAAAGGTCAAGGAAAGACAAGCATACAAAAGCAATTCTCTAAAATTGGTTCCTATAATGTTCAAGCCATTCTAATACGGGCTAATACTCGTAACTAATCACCTCTTTCGCAAATATCTTGTAGTTGATGAAATATATTACAGCCCCTGCACTCAGAGAAGATCCATAGTGCACCAATGTATTTTTCAAATATGGTTTTGTTTCCCAATCATCAACCCAGGTTTGAAATCTATTTTTAAGATTCCACCTTTATTGCAACATATAAAAGCAGAATCTTCCAATACAGTTATCATAGCTCTAAGAAGCGGTCTGGTAGATTAAATTGGCGTAACCGCTGAGAGGGTTCACCACTGATAAGCCAAGCCCTCCTAATATTTTTTTCATCACAGTAACGACAGTAGAAAAGTTTGTTTTATATTTAAAAAGAAACATTCGTGCTTTACTTCCATTTATTATATACTAGCCGAATGACCCGGGCAACGCCCGTGTTTTACCCGATTGAATGTTATATTCAAATACTATTTGTTACAATTATAAATTGGCGCCTTATATAAATGCATATGTTAGTTAATAACTATAGCCTATGTGCTTTATCTGTCTATGTACTATTGTCTTCCGTAGGCGTCTCTTACTGGGAAAAAGAAAGAGAGGATTCCATTTGGTTATTAACTAATATATGCATTTATTTAAGGAGCGACCCGCGCCAACACAATGGTTACAAAAACGAAAAAGCGAGTGGGGGGGGGGCAAAGATGGCGTGATCTAAGCCAACCAATAGGAGGGCGCCATTCCAAAAAAAAAAAGCAAACGGTGACAGAGATGACTGATGAAGAATGACGCTCGTAACTGTATATAGAATAGATGGCACGTTATTGCCTTAAATTGATTATGCCTAAATGCCTTGTACTTATTGTTAGCGGAAGAGCATTGCCCATGCAAATATTTATACCTAATTCTTTTCCTTTAAAAGCTTATATCCATAGTTTGTTTGAAAACCATTTCTAAGATTTCACCCTTAATTGTAGCATATATAAGCAGAATCGTCCAATACAGTATTAGAGCTCTAAGAAGAGGTCTGTTAGATTAAATTGGCATAACCGCTGTAAGGGTTCACCACTGATAAGCTAAGCCCTCCTTATGTTTTATCATCACAGTAAGGACAAAAAGAAGTTTATTTTATATATAAAAAACATTCGTGTTTTATAACGCTTCAATTTCTTATATATAGATGTCACATTATCGCCATATAGCTAAACTATATTGAAATATTACAAAAGTGCAATTTTACTGGGATCTAATTTTATAAACCAGAAATTTGAGGAATACTATGGAGGTGCCAATGATAATTTCAAGGGATTCTTTGATACTTCAAGAATTCCTAACTATGTTCAACCCAACTTCTATAACGTTCAATTTTTTCTGGACATGGTGACTTCAACACATATTTGTTTAGAATTGGCAAAATTGGTTCACCTGCATGCACTTGTGGAAACGAACAACAAACCCCTGAACACCTTCTGATAAACTGTCCATTAACTTCTGATCTAAGGGAAGAAAACCAACTTTATCTGACTAATACAAAACAAGCTGCTTGCAATAAAGACCAATACATCAAGTTTAATAGATTCTGCAGGATGTATATTTTGAGGCGAAAGTGTTGACTGTACATATTTCAAGCTACTACTTATAATTGCTATATGTAAAATTTGACATCGAACGTTTAATTTTAATGATTTCCAATGTTCAATTGTATTAATTGTATATAATTTAAAATATACACGCAATTATCCAAATTGTGGATATGACGTGTCTCTCCCAACTGTTAAATAAATAAATAAATCAGGTTAATAAAGAAAGAGAAATACATCTTCCGATCGTGCATTAATTCCGACAGATAGAGCAAGCCATCAGCAACTTTCAGTTGCCTGATCAGAAGATGTCTTTCTCTTGATACAATCATGGGCTTAAAGTTGCTACCTTTCAGCATGTATATCGGGATTTTGTCAATAACTCTGAAAGATATTGGATTCACTGTCACCTTTATTAAAAGACAGACCAGATAACCAAGTGTGAAAAAAAAATTGCATCTGTCTCCATAAAAACAAACCAAAAACAGACATCTGGAAAATTTAAAGACTTTCCAATTTAAGTTTTGCTAATGAGTGCTAATAAAATCGCTATGTATATCATCTATAAAAATAAATTATTATTTTCGTAATAGACATTGAAGGCAAAATTCACTTATATAGTAAAGGATAAAACATTTTTATAGAGATCATTGCTTATATACTTAGAATAATTTTGTCCACAAATTTCAACATACGCTTATAAAGGATTCAATGGAAAATTTTCAAATCAATTATTTTAACCATAATCGATTAAAAAACAATAAGTTTTCAAATTTCGAATAAAGAATTCCCCTAAATATAAAATCGTATCAATAAAAATAGATATGTATTCCTTGAGTAAAGATGTTTATATGAAAATTATTAATATAGAAAGAGTTTAGTATTATATTCTTAGAAAAACAAAATCTAAAGTTTACAATTAAGTCACATGCTGCTTTTTATTCTCTAGCCATCATTTTCTCTGTCAACAATTTTCATATTTAGAAATAATGCAAATTGAAAAGAGAGATAAAATAATATTATATTTTTAAAACTAGTTTAATCATTGAGGTTATATAAATCGAAGAAATTTAATATAACTATAAAAAATGTGAAAAAATAGTACAAATGTGATATTGTACTGGGATAAAGTACATAAATTAAGAAAAAGGCATCTCCTTATCGTGCAACTGAAAGTTTCTGATGGCTTGCGCCATCTATCGGAATAAATATCAACTATTCTCTTTGATTTTTAATTATTCCAGAATTGGCCAAATGTTTATTCCGATAGATGGCGCTAGCCATCAGCAACTTTCAGTTGCACGATAATTTCATAAAAAAAAAGATATCAATCTAAATGAATTGGACAGCTCTAATTTAGTTTGAAGGCTATTTATTTGAAAGCATACCTCGATATTCTTCAAACGAAGACAACAATGAGGAACCTGTTGGTAACCCATGTTATAATACCTTGAAAAAGGTTGGCGATAAGCCAACTGAAATATTGGTGAAATAAATTATATTTTGATCCAATATATGCCTTTTTAATTTAAACAAATATTATTTTTCAAATTTAATTTTATATTCAGGATAATGATTATACACTTCCTTGTAATTTATGAATATTAAAATATTCTCTTTTTTTGTGTGTGCTTGTAATCCATTACTTAGAAAACTATTATATTTGAATATTCATGAAAATTAGATTAGCGTCATCTTTCCATTTTTAAAATAACCTCTTAAATATTAATTTAATTCCTACCTATATTTTTTATTTCAAAACACAAAACGCGTTATCTCGGCTAGGGATAATTGCGTCGATTTACATTTTTTCAAAATAGAAACAGTTATAAACATATTATAAAAGAAAAAGTAATCGAAATAAAAAGAGAAACAATTATATATATTAGGAACCCGAACCTTTCAGGTTTGAAAGAAAAAATCATAAAAATATTTACAAAAATAGTTAAACCTATAATTCTCTCTGCAATTTACAAATTGATTCAGATATATAGCATTATTCATTGTCTGTTGTCTAGCGGCGAAGAAAAGTGGGTATTCCAGCAGTAGAAGTCTTGAGTCCTGGAATTCGTTGCCACAATGACAGCTAGAGTCTTCAACTGCGCCGATATTTTATGTATAGATATATTTTATCTTTGAAATTACCTGCTTTACATTTGATCATATCCTCTCGAACAGTTGAACTTGTTGAAATAAAATTGTTTTTTAATTTTGAAATCACGACCGATAATCGAATTCAACACATGCCCAGACAAATACGCGCTAGCAAAATCACGCCCACGGATTTGAATTAAAGATAACTAGGAATGTTTGGATTTATATTTGAATATTTATGATCAATTATAAAAGAAGAGATTTACTTAATGATAACTAGTTAATCTTGATTGAAGTATGACAGATTTTCTCGTGAGGTTAATAGGAGTGAGAATTACTCAGTAAATATTTATATTTAACGTTTGTTTTTTTTTTACCTTATTATTTGTGATAAAAAATCAATGATAATATCATATTCATAAAAATAATAGGAATGATGAAACACATTAGAACAGTAGTAACCAATCTTTTTTCATAAACGTTATATACCTCAAACTTAGATTATCTTTATA